>PVIA01006474.1:0-97047 GCA_004024845.1 Tonatia bakeri
CACAGGGTCTTGTCCATGTTGATTCACAGAGCTTGGTTGGTTAGATTCCTAGGGAAGCTGCTGCCTGAGCCCCCCCTGGCTTCTCTGTAGAAGTGTCTGGAGGTCAGCTCTGTGCACTGCAGGCAGTCTCAGTGCCCTGCTCTGCTGGAGAGGAGCCCTGTGCCCCAGGAAGCTTTTTGTCTTCTCCTGTAAGATTCTCTTTGGAGAGCTACTCTCTGTGTCTCCACACCCTGACACCTCAACAAAGATGTCTGTATTTCCCTTCCTTTCCCCAAATCTTCTGGACTCTTTCCCACTTGTGACTTGGCCTGGTTGGTGTGGTCCTGTATGTGAGTATGAGTGAGCATGCATGTCAGTGCCCTGTGTCTGGTTATAAGTAGGTGCATGGATGGAGGAGGGATTGTGGTTAGCTTCTTTCCTTTGTAGTGTGTCCCTACAATTGGTCCACAGCTGGGAGAGCCCGTCTCAGGATGTGACTTACCAGGCAAGGAGAATTTGGCTGCTGTTCTGATGCCACTGAGAGGAATCCTGAAATGATGAACTGGCACAGAGAGGAAGTTTAGAAAGAGGTCAGAGGTCAGAGCCCCCCTTTATGGTTCTGTGATTCTTATCACACACATATTCTCTCACACATGCTAGGTTCCTCTGCTGGGTCCTCCAGCTCAACATAGGGAAAAGAATGAATGAATGAGTGAATGAGCTGTTTTGCACAAAATGAGAGCACATGGAGTGGGATAAATATAGATTCTAGGATACAGCAGACATAGTTTTAAATTCTAACTTGAAAATCATGTGATTTTGGGTAAGTTATTAATTTTTCAATATTTCCTCATCCAAAAGTAGGGAAAAATTTTGTATCTTCCAAAATGTCATTGTCAAAGGGTATATTGTCCTTTGAGTCTGGCACTTATTATGGTTGCTCATGGTTGATCCTGCACACAGTAGACAGTTAAGAAGTTGCCTCTTTTCTGTCTTTTATTGCCTCATATGCATATCTTGTTGGCCTCCTAATAGGAGTCAGTCAGACACAGGGACTCTGGTGGGGAAAACGAAGTTCCCTGAATTTTCACTGCTTTTACATGTAAGCCCAACATATAAGCCTGTCTACAATTTGATGAGTCCCTTTTCTGTGCTCAAAAACATTGCATCTCCACAGTTCTGAATGTCATATATGAGGGTGATGGGGTACATTGTGTGCATTTATTTCAACACTCATGTTCTGCGGTCAAAGTGGCTGATGGGATTCCCTGCTATCACTGAGGGTCTGAGAGGGCATTGGCTAGGGGTTAATAAAAGCTTTGTTGAGCAAGGTCCAAGATCGTGGGGGAGTAAGTGGAAGTTACACTAACCTCCTTCCAGGATAAATCTGAAATTACAATTAATTATCGAGAAATCATCCTAGCCAATTGAACACTAGCTGGCGAGAAGCCTCATAATCACATACCAACCAAAGAAACCATTTCACTATGATGAGACTGGTAAGGAGTGCAGAGGAGGTGTGAGAGGACTGTCTGGGTTCCCATGGATGGCAGTTGAAGTTTCAGAGGCACATTTCAGAAGCTGGAGGGTCCCCCCCAAAAAGTCTGGGGTCTAAACCCCAAGCTGGGCTCCACAGCCTATAACCCCAGAGCCAGAAAGGAACTCAGATAATATCCAGCTGTGAAAAGCGGCAGGGCTTCTGTCTGCCAGGGTGAGATGGCTGGATACTCAGAGAGCCTCTTAAAGAGCTAATTCACAGATTTTCATTGGCAGCCACGTACCCTGGGCTCTAGTAGAGGTAGGGCAGAGTGGCCTAGAGACTGTTGAGGATAGGCTGGGGTTGGTGGCTCTGGGGACAGAACTAAAGAAACAGGATCCCTGTGCTGAGCCATTCATCATACTGCAGAACCCATCTTCCTCAGGCAGAGCACTGCTCTCTGAATGGTGTCAGCCTGAGGGGAAGCAGTAACCCCACCCACAGGAATTACTCTGTCCCACACTGTGGAACTTAAGCCAGGCTTCAGATTACAGTCTGAGGTTACAGCATTGATTAGTTCAACAACTAAGGTGAACAGGCCTCTGGGAGCTTACAGCTGACCCTTCCCAAGGCCCGGTACTGATAAAAGCTAGGCTTGGCATGCTGCCTGGTTCTTCCTGTGCACAAAAAGGCCCAGTAGAGGGAACCACACACTGTGAATTGCTGATAGCTCCAAATAGGATGGCCAGAGTCAGTCACAAGCAGTCTGACAAAGGCCTATACCAGAGTCTTTGCAGATCTAACTCTTACACAGGAAAAAATATAAAGAAGTAGCCAAAATGGGAAAACAAAGAAACAGGCCACAAATGAAAGAATAAAGGAATTCTCCAGGAGAAGAGCTAGATAAAATGGAGGCAAGCAATTTATCAGATATAGAATTTAGAGTAATGATTACTAGGATTCTAAACAGCATGAAAAAAGACATAGAAGTCATAAAAAAAGGACTAGTCAGAAATAAATAATATACTGGGAGGAATAAACAGTAGGTTAGATGAAGCTGAGGACCGAATCAATGATTTAGAAGACAAGGTAGAAAAAAAACACCCAGACAGAGCAGCAATAAGAAAAAAGCATTTAAAAAAATGAGGAGAACTTGAGACATTTTGGACAGCATGAAGCGTAACAACATCCACATCATGGGAATAGCAGAAGGAGAAGAGAGTGAGCAAGGGATCAAGAACCTATTAGAAGAAAGAATGACTGAAAACTTCCCTAATCTGGTAAAGGAAAGACACACAAGTCCAGGAAGCATAGAGAGTCCCAAATAAGTTGGACCCAAAGAGGCCTACACCAAGACACATCATAATTAAAATAAAAAGGCTTAAAGACAAGGACAGAATCCTAAAAGCCATAAGAGAAAAGCAGGTAGTTACATATAAGGGGGCACTGATTAGACTATCATCTGATTTCTCAACAGAAACATTTCAGGCTGGAAGAGACTGGCATTGAACATTTCAGGTGTTTAAAATAAGGACCTACAATCAAGGCTACTTTACTCAGTAAGGCTATCATTTAAAATTGAAGGAGAAATAAAGAGCTTCCCAGACAAGAAAAAGCTGCAGGAGTTTGCTAACACCAAACTAGTACTGCAACAAATGTTAAAGGGCTTGCTTTAAGAAGAAGAAAAAGAAAGAAAAAAAAAACAGAGGAAAACAAGCTAACAATAAAATGGTACTAAGTATATATCTATCATTAATCACATTCACCGTAAGTGGTTTAAATGCTCCAACCTAAAGACATAGCGTAGCTGAATGGATAAGAAAACAAGACACATATATATGCTGCCTCTAAGAAGCCCATCTCAGGTTCAAAGATACACAGACTAAAAGTGAAGGGATCAAAAAAGATATTTCATACAAGTGAAAACTTTATAAAAGCTAGGGTAGTGATGCTTATATCTAACAAAATAGACTTTAAAACCAAGGCTACAGTAAGAGACAAAGAAGGACACTGCATAATGTTAAAGGGAACAATGCAACAAGAGGATATAACCCCCATAAATATTTATGCACTCAACGTAGGAGCACCTAAATATGTAAAGAAAATCTTGATGGACATAATGGGAGAGATCGACAGAAATACAGTCCTAGTCAGGGATTTTAACACCCCATTGACTTCAGTGGGTGTTTCCTCCACACAGGTCAACAAGAAGACACCAGCATTAAAGGATATACTAGATCAAATGGATTTAATTAGAATCTTCAGAACATTTCACCCCAAGGCATCAGAATATACATACTTTTCAAGTGCACATGGAACATTTTCTAGGACAAACCACATGTTAGGACACAAAACAAGTCTCAACAATTTTAAGATTGAAATCATATCAAGCATCTTCTCTGGCCACCATGTTATGAAACTAGAAATCAATCACAAGAAGAACGGTGAAGAACACACAAAGACATGGAAGCTAAATAACTTGTTATTAAACAATGAATAGGTCACCAATGAGATCAAGGAAGAAATGAAAAGGTAACTCATAATAACTGAAAATGAGGGTACCATAATCCAAAATCTGTGGGACACTGGGAAAGCAATCCTAAGAAAGATATTCATAACATTACAGGCCTGTCTCAAAAAAAATAACAAAAAGCTCAAATAAACAATTTAACTTCACACTGAAAGGAACTTGAAAAAGGACAACAAACAAAGCCCTAAGTGAGTAGAAGGAAGAAAATAAGAAAGGTCAGAGCAGAGATTAATGAAATAGATTCTAAAAAAAAAATACAAAAGATCAATGAATCCAAGAGTTGTTTCTTTGAAAAGATAAACTAGATTGACAAACCTTTAACTGGACTCATCAAGAAAAAAGAGAGAGGACCCAAATAAATAAAATCAGACATGAAAGAGGAGAAATGACAACTGACACTAAAGAAATACAAAGAATTGTAAGAAAGTACTATGAACAACTATATGCCAACAAATTGAACAATCTGGACAAAATGGATAATTAATTCCTAGCAACATTCAATCTTCTCAAACTAAATCAGGAAGAATCAGGGAATGTGAATAGACAGATTACACCTAGTGAAACTGAAGCAGTAATCCAAAAAAACCCCAACAAACAAATTCCCTGGATGGAAGGCTTCACAGGTGAATTTTACTAAATATTCCAAGAAGAATAACACTTCTCCTTCCCGAACTATTTTATAAAATTCAAGAGGAGAGTTAGCTCCCATACAGATTTTATTAGGCTAGTATTACCCTAATTTGAAAACCAGATAAAGACACTACAAAGAAAGAAAATTATAAGCCAATATCCATGATGAACATAGATGCTAAAATCATCAGTAAAATATTAGTAAACTGAATGCAACAATTTCAAAAGGATCATACACCATGGCCAAGTGACATTTATTCTGGTGATGCAAGGTTGTACAACATTTGCAAATCAATAAATGTGACTCACCACATAAATAAAATGGACAAAAACCAGTGATTGTATCAGTAGATGCAGAAAAAGCATTTGATAAAATCCATCACTCATTTATGATAAAATGGGATGTTGGAGATCACCCTGAGAATGTGATAAAAACTATGGACTTTTCCAGAAAAAAAGTAATTATCTAATATACCAAATATTTTGCTAAAAGGGGGGTTTTGAGGCCATCTGTGGACACCAGGTTGAGTCCCCTCTTCTTGAGAGCTTGTTTGGAGGTTCTATTGGGGGAGCGCAGCTACTCATATACCCTTGACCGAAAACCGGTCCTCTCCTCTAGTTGAGAAGGTTGTCCTCTTCTACTGAGTGTGCAGCTCCGGGAGGGATGCACATGGATTGGTGAGAGAGGAAGGGGCCACCTGCCTAGCCAGCCAGATCAGCTGAATAAACCCTGGTGATCAGTGGGGTGGCAGATGTCACAGCCAGATCGCCCGCACATCCTGAGTCCCCTCTTCTTAGTGATTCTTCTATGACTCAATAAGTGATGGAAATGGTTCTCTCCTGGAGCTCAGGCTGGGGGCCTGCATTAATCAACACTTGAGCCAAGTTCCCAATATGTCATTCTTTGTGTGGATTAGAAAAGATACCGCCCCTGGGCTATGATCCAGAAGGTTTCCTGACCTCTGAGGTGGGCTAATCAGGAAAGGTGCCCAGTCTGGGTCCATTGAGCCTTACAGTGCTGTCACTTGGAATTTTGAGCTGAATTGCATCCCCTCAAAATTCATCTTTTGAAGCCTTAACCCCCCATACTCCAGAGTGTGACTGTAGGGATGGTTCCAGATGCATGATGATTGGACTTATGATTTTGTTGACTTTACAATGGTGTGAAAGTGATATGCCTTCAGTAGAAACTGTTCTTTAGATTTTGAATTTTGATCTTTTCTTGGGTGAACGGTATGAAGTGGGATACTCTCCCATGATGGGGGACAGCAGTAGCCAGCCACAGCTCCCCGTCAGGAGAGTGACCACAGGATTAACAGCTCGTACACTGCAGTGCAGAATTTGACGCGTTTTTGACTTAGGAGGTGTTTAATTGATGATGGATTTATTGGGATGTAACCCCATCATAAACTGAGGAGCACCTGTATTTGAGGATAGGACCTTTAAAGAGGTGATGAACATTAAATGAGGTCACATGGCCGAGCCCTAATCCAATGACTGGTGTTCTTATAAGAAGACACATTAGGGCATAGACCCACACAGACCATGTGAAGACACAGGGAGGAAGACGACCCTCTACACGCCAAGGAGAGAGGCATCAGAAGAAACCACCCTGCTGACACCTCTATCTAGGACTTCTAGTCTCAGAAACTGAGATAATAAATGTCTGCTGTTGAGCCTCCCAGTCTGTGGTATTGTTCTGGCTGCACAAGCAGACTAACGTTCTTAATGAACAAGGCCTGAGCTGGGTTCACAGCCCACATTCTCTCTTGACTGGAAAACTCCTGCAGCAAAGTACACAGCTTGACAAGGTGGCCCTGAGTGTGTTGGCAGTTTCAGGAACTCACTTGCAGGGTGACTCTCATTACTTACCGAGATACCACCCCAGAAGGGATAGCCTCCGTAGAATGAGACAGGTATATAGTTCCCAGGCAGCATGGTCCCCATGATGATGCCGAGGCCAAAGTGTAGCACCCCAATCAGGATCTGGAGGGCCTGTCAGGGGAGTCACAATCTGAGTCCTTTGTTTCTGAGGCTGGAATCTGCCTCTTTTCCCCATTTTGTAAATCATTTAATTTATTATTATTTTTTTTATTTTAATAAATATTTAAATATTTAGTTTTCTTGGTTAAAATAATTTGGAAAATATAAAATTAAAAAGGAAACATCTCATAATTTTCTCCCACTCAGAAAAAAACAGCACTTAAATTTTGAATCTGGGCAGCCTGGATCAGAATCCATACATGTCATCATTCAGCTGTGCAATGAAATGGGCCTCCCACTGTCCTACCCAGGACAGCCTCTCAGGTAGAAAATCAAAGTGAGTTCTTTTGTTGTCAAGGAGAAAAGATTTCATTCAAGCAACTTGGGTTTTGACTCCCCCTTGTGGCTCATTCACTGTCCTCACTTTCTTCCAAAGGCCAGTGGGTTAACATGGATTCTAGCAATAGGATCAACTTTCTAATTTTCTGCTTCCTTGTTGCTTTTCTTTCTCTTTCCTAAAATGCCTAGGTCAGAAAGTACAAGGCCCCATACTGAGGCCCTGGTGATGCTCCACAGCTGAGCTTCTTAATAGACTTGAGTTTGCCAAGCCTGGGTCAGCTCCAGCCCAGCTTGCTGGATTTGAAGTTTCTGTATTTCCAGACATCTTCCCTCCACTGACTCCAGCCACATGGCCCCCAGCCTGCAGTGTGGATTCTTACTTACCCCTAAGGTTTTGCCCTCTTTGAAGGTTCTCTGGGCTGGTTGCACATTCACATGCCCACATCGGTTCCCAGAAGTTAGGACTTGTGCCTGGTTGAATGCATACTGGAACACCTGAGATGTGCTCCCCAGGTTTACAGAATGTGCATGTTGGGGCGCCGCCTCCATCAAAATATAAGCCATTGGGCCTGCTGAAGTTTCTGAATTCATGCTTCTAAAAAAAATGCAATACAATCATCTTTCACATGTGCATTCATGCTTACGTTGAAAAAGAACTTTTGTTTTTATTGACTCATTTGAACATTACAACCCTCTATAAGTTTATTCATTCAGTTTTAGGGATATTGCATACCAGTTAGAGGGCACTTTCTCACTCAGTGCTTTACAAATACATCGCCTTGAATCCTTATACCTGCCCAGTTATATAAGTGAGAAAACTAAGGGGCAAAGAGTCTCAGTACTACAAAGGGCAAGGGCTACATCTTTTTTATTTTTGTATCACTTACTATGCTTAGCATTGTGTTTTGCATGCAATGGCATGTCAAAATTTCAGAGCTGGAGAGTCTCTTAGAGACCATTGAGTTCAATTCTCTCAATTTCTGAAAAAGGAAACTAAGGTTGGTAGCATGGGCATGAATTCTCCAAGCTCCAAGTTATATAAATATTTGTTAAATGGACTCATCCTTCAAGGAAGCCCATTCCCAGCATAGAGTAATTCAGGTCAATTGTGAATGCTATAGGTTTAAAAATTCCTTTCCTTTCTTCTTGTTTTATATATATATGACACAAATTAAGTTTAATTTCCTGTACTTATTCTACTATATATTAATTTGATACAGATCTCTTATGTTTCAGGCATAAAATTTACAGAA
This sequence comes from Tonatia bakeri, assembly GCA_004024845.1. Taxonomy (NCBI): domain Eukaryota; kingdom Metazoa; phylum Chordata; class Mammalia; order Chiroptera; family Phyllostomidae; genus Tonatia; species Tonatia bakeri. The sequence continues at coordinate 8,192 of PVIA01006474.1, forward strand.
AAAGTTAATTGTAGACTTCTGGGTAAGATGGTGGCACAGGTATACACAGCTTGCCTCTTTGCAAAACTGCATCAAAATTGCAACTTATCTGTAGAACAATCATTAGTCAAAAACATCAGAAATTGAGCTTAATGGAAGTCCTACAACTCTGGAATTAAAGAAAAAAAGCCACATTGAGTCTGGTAGGAAGGGCAGAGATGTGGAACAGTCTGGTTCCATACCCACATGTGGTGGGTAAAATACAGGGAGGATATCTCAGGAGCAATGGGTCACAGCCCCATACTAGGCCCCTCATCACAGATTTCCAGTGCCAGGAAGGTAAGTCTCCATAACCTCTGACTATAAAACCAGCTGAGATTAAGGCCTGGAAGAGAGAAACTTCTGGACTCCCTGGCAGTTCCTCTTAAAGGGGAATTGCATATACTGTGCATAGTAGTCTATGCATAGACTACTCACACTCATTACCTCTGAGCTCCAGTGCTGGGGAAGCAGCTTGAAAGGCATCGGTTACATACAGAGAGGAGCTAAATTGTCTAGCATCAGAGAGAGAGCTAGGGGACAGCTTTCTCTCAGACAGAAGTGCTGGCAGAGGCCATTTTTCCTTTCTGAGACCTCCCCCTACAGAGCCACGAGCCAGCGAGCCACAGAGCGAGCAGACACGCACAATATCTGAGACAACATCAACAAGTCTCACACTGGTTGTCCTACCCTATGGATTCCTTGAGGCCCTACTCCACCCATATTTTAGGCCCACTCAAACTATTTCCAGTGGCTTTTCCATACATCTTGTCTTGGCCCACACTTCAGTTTTCCTAAATTCTCACAAACAAGCAGCCTATGCTTCATTGAGCCCTGTATTTCTTGCTAAGGTACCCTAGAACTGGCACTAGGAACAGCCAGCCTTGGTTCACAGCTTGGCTTCTCCTGGGCCCCTCTAAGACCAGCATATGTAGCAGCCATTGGTGGATCTCTTTGTAGTTAATGCTGTGTGACCCTGGATAGAACACAGGTGGTGGCTGACTTTGGATACACCAACAACAATCAAAGGTCAACTACAAGAGCAGGGTATATACAACCCACACAGAGGGAGCACCTTGAGTACCCAACTTGGATAACAGGGCAGGCTGCGTCACTGGACCCTACTGGATGCCAACTACATTAAGTCATTCTATTAAGCCCGGGAGCTGTATTAGCTCTACCTAATGCATAGAAACAAACACAAGGAGGCTGCCAAAGTGAGGAGACAAACAGACATCCCAAATGAAAGAACAGAGCACCACCTGGCTCTCTCCTGTTGCTTCTTCTACCCTAACCCTTCCTTTGTTTCACTATCCCCAGTTTTAATAAAGGTACTCTCAGAATAAATTAGACCCATGTTGTGAAATCTTTCCTGCAACAAGATCAAGAAACCATACACTATTGGCAGTCTCGGGCAAAACTGCTCTGGGTCTGATCCAATACTGGTGACAAATTTTAAGTCCCATTTGGCAGAAAATCTTACCAGCATCCCTGAGTTACCCATGGAAACCATTAGATTAAATATACTCACTTCGTTTTGCCTGCAGCAAAGACTGTCTTTCTCCTCTTCCCCAGTGCTTCGTGGTGGGCAACTTTTTCCCCCTGGAAGGACAATGCACAGAGTCCCTTGGGTAATATACTTAGAAAGATCTAAAACAAAATCCTTCTGGTAAAGACAGGGCAGTTTACCAGCTGCATAGAGCTGAGTTTTTACTTCCTGTAATAGACAAGGAACCAATTAAATGAGTTCAATTGGGTAAGTGTTTACTGGTATCTGTGTGGAGAAGGAAGAGTCATATTTGGTGGGATTTCACAGAAATGAACTTGGCATTCAGGGGTGGTGTGCGTAGCTGTGTGTAAGACAGACTAACAAATGCCTCAGCAGAGAATAGGAACCCATTCATGAACACACACTTTACTGGCTTTCCTCTCTCCACATATCACTTTTCTATTTTCTCACAGTATCCAAATCCGCAGGGCAGTGCCTGTTTTTGTGGGAACCTAAAACAAGACGCCCACTTGGTTTTGGAAAAACCAAAGTTTTTGACATTCCAAAGGAATGTTATTTGGTTTTGGAAAAATCTGGCAACAATAAGAGAATAAGAGACTAAAGCCTGAAGTTGATACGGAGACTGTATATCTAATTTAACCTCCTCATGCACCAAATGATGCTCATGGACCTTGTATGACATCCCAGCCAGTTCTGAGCACTTCCAAGAGTGGGGAAGTGCTGCTACTCTGGGTTCTCTTGTTAGAGAAAGGTAGCATATGGAGTATCATACTCTACTCACCTAGAGAGGACTGAGTGTTCCCATAAGATTCAGTCCCTTTACACAGATCCCACTGCTTTGGGCATGAGGATGGCTTACTCATACTCATGTGCATTCTGTATCCCCTGAGATCCTGGAGGAAAACAGAAGGCAGTCTGAAAGTCTATCATTAAAGAAAGATTAGTGAAGGATGTATTTACAGAAATGTGGGAAAGTTGTGGTGACCCAAAGGATTGTTGACATACCTGGGAACCAGTAATATAGGGAAGCTGTTCCCCTCAGATATAAGGGACAAGAGGCATGAACCCTGTTACTATAGCAAGCAGCCAGCACGAGCTGCAGCCAAGGATGTGAGCTGCCTGATAGGAGCTGAGGTCTTAGATAGACCTCAGCAAAGGGAGGGTGAAGTCTCACTTCTCTCTCCTCCTGACTTCCCCTTTCATTGGCTGAACCACCAGCAGGATCAGCACACAGGTGTGTGGGTTTTGCCATCCACACAGCTAGAGACTATAGGTTTGCTTCTGCTCTTGAGAACTTTGGGATATTATTCTATCACCTGGCATCTCCCTATATCCTGTACACATTTTGGAAGAGGGTCTGGTATTCAATGTCCCTCAAATTATCCTTTTGAATGTTTCATTTCAGCTTTACCAGTTACCTGACTCATATAGCAGAAAATGGATGTGGGTGGGCAAGTGGAGTTTTGTTGTCTTCTTTGGTCTCCCTCACCAGCCCCCAGTGGATGCACATGTGACATCTATGACTATTTTTAATTTTATAGAAAAACCTAAAAGTCTTGTGGAAGAAATGGGGCCACATATTAACCTGACAAGCTCAGGGGAGGCCTGTGTGGCAGCCTTACACACTCAGAGACCTAAAGTAACCACAAAGGATGGTCTGAAATGAAAACTTATTAACTAAAAGCAGTTCATGGCAAGTAGTCACATCCCATGCAGGTATCTCTGCCTACCAAAGCTCAATTGTTACCTTAACAGAGTCTGTAGTCTTTTTGAAGCTAAAATAACATTCCTTTGGAATGTCAAGATAATTTTTTTCCAGACCCCTCAGGGCACAATATTCCAACAGAGCCCAGGTCTGTGGAGCCCCTTATTGTTATCTTGCTCTCCTGAATACAATCTCAATGTACTGTTAATGTTCACTGTTAGCTATTGTATACCCACCAACGTAAAAGAAGTATGTGGCTCTTTATTTCACTTTTTTAAAAATCTAATCCCAGATATTTCCTTGCTTTGCTTTTTTCTACCTCCCTAATCTATCACCAATGGATTGCATGTAACCAACCCCTATGTCTCCTCCCATAACAGGATAGTAAAAAGCTAGGAGAATTCCTGGGCAAGTGGAGTAGGGAAACTGAGGAAAGAAAATTAAAGAAGACCAAACAGTTTGAGCTATTTACAGCCACCTAGTAAACTGCAAGACCTTATCTCCGTTAACCAAGGACACTTGAGAGTTAATGGTTTATAGCTCTCCTCCCTAACCAGTGACTACATAACCTCCCTGGCCATAAACCACAGGTGTCCAGGGAAGAGAGGAATTCTAATGCAAACACTGGAACAAAGGGAGCCGGCTCAGGAAGAAGCTGAGAGACTTCCCCACAGTCTCCCCCTCCCAGGAGAAACAGCAAGTCTGTGCTCCTCCTCGGAATTTCCCCCTCCCAAATTCCTATGTATCCTCTATATAAACTTGGTTCTGAAAGCTCAAGGTAAGGCGCACATTAGGATTTTAATACGCTACCTCCTCAGACTGCTGGCCTCTGATATTAATAAAAGTGCAATTATAATCCAATCCCTGTCTCTGCTTTTTGTCCGCTCAGTGACAGACAGCACAAGCCCTGGACTCAGTTGCCCTCTAGTTTCAATTCTGGTAAAGCTGGTGGGATAGACTTTGGGACTCTTTGGTAAGTCTGGGTATTTGATGGGGAGTCCCATTGGCTGCCTGGATAGGGGGGACCTTGGGGTGCAAATTTGGAGACTCCCTAGCTGCCAAGTGATTTTACTTGGGGACTCTCCTTCTTTGACTCTTGGCACTCTGGGCACCTCCTGTCACTTTCACTTTTCAGTAAGGAATTTGATTTGTGCTTAGAAAGTCCATCTGGTTTATGGCCTTTGGCCATCTGTTGGTCAACAGTCAAAACCTGGGCTTTTCTTGAACAAAAATGTGGTAAAAGGTTTTTTCTGGGAGGGTCGGTGGACTCCAAACTTGCAAACTGTATTGGGCACTGGTGTGCACTACCAGGAGCTCCTGCCCCGCCACCCTTGGTGGTTGGCAGCACTCAGTGAAAAATCCCAGTTTTCCCCAATGTGAGATATGGTTGGAGCACTTTTCTGGCTTTGGTATATGGATTTTGTGTGTTGTCTGATTTTGTTCTTCTTTTAATTAATTGTCTATTGGTTTTATTCCTCTGTTGCTCCATGAGAGAAAGCCAGTCTCTGAGAACTCTCCTTTGTTTCTTTCGTCTGCCTGAAATGAAAGTTGGTGTGAGATAAGATCCTAAGGTTAGTTCCAGTTTGAACTTTGTCTTTTGTTTTTAGATTTGGTTTTCATCTCATTTTGAAAAGTAGTGGCTTGGTCTCAATCCCACTAAGAGTCCATTAGGTCACATGTTAGCTAAATAGTCAATTTACTGCTCTAAGTCAGTGACTAATTAGCTTTGCCAAAGATCTGGGAAGTAGAATAAGATCTTTTATGTTCAAGCTTTATGTTGTTACTGCATAAGGATTCTACTCAGAAAGTATTTAAATTAATGGTTTGAAGAGGGAGAAGATATCACTCCCTTCCCAGACTGTAAAACTCAGAAAAAAGGAAAATGGGGAAATAAGTGTTTTAAATACTCTAAATCCTAGTCGGGGGCCTGGGAGCTATTGAAATCCTGGGAACAGTAGGGCAATTAATGCCACTCCTCAAACTCCTGGTTGTGGAAGCAGCAGGGATGGCTGCCTCTCCTCAATGTGGAGAAAAAATGACACTTTTAAGCTCAGGTGGTTTGGTGTCTGAGACCGATAGCTGCCCTGCCTCTCCCGCAGCTGCCTTAAAGTTGTCAAGGACAAAATAAGAATGATCTCAAATGGATTTTTCAGGAGCATGTGGTCTGGATAAATATTTGATATTAAAGCTGGTTTAAGTTTAATATCTTTTGAAGTTATTAACATAAAATATAATATATGTTTGCTTTGCCTGAGTTTGTAGGAATAAGTTCATTTATTTATCTCTGTTACAAAACTTATCAATAAGATGGCTTGGGTAATAATTGACTTTAAAATCTCAATAAATAAATAAAATAAAGTTAAAAACTAATGAATAGACATGACTAAAATGAATAGATTTAATAATAATAATATATACCTAAACATAATTTTCTGAAGTCTTTGGTGGCTTGGAACGTTGGGTTTTGCTGGGTTAAATGGTGAAAATAATTAAATATCTAGAGATTTCAAAATAACAGGATACTGAAATATTAATTGATCTGAGTTTGTCTTCTTTGGCTTCTTATTACAGAGAAGCTAGAAAATGGATTTAGCTCCATTAATGAATATATCTTGTAGTTTATTTGAAATGTATCTTTTGAACACGTGTGTTCACAAATGAAAAAACCTTTTTCTCTAGAAGTATCAATGTAAGGAACATGACTTACTTATCTTTAATTGTCACTAAAAATCAACTTCTAAAAATTAAGAGTTCTAGTTACGTTGGAAAGAAATAGAATGGTTTGGTAATGAAAGGTCTAAGGTATACAAACACTGAAGAAAAAACTGTGAGCTGCAGGGGGTCTGTAAGTAGCAGAGGGTCTGTGCAAGCTGAAAGTTTTGAAGAAGGATCTTGAGAGGAAGTTATATAGGTAAGCTGAATGATAAACTTAATGAAATAAATGAGTCTAAATATCAAAACTAAGCTAATAAAGAACTTGTTTGGTTCTTTCTCAGTCTCTTGAAAGGGAAAAGGGTTTTTTTTTCTGTTAGAAAGCCAAGGTTCTATTTTTTTAAAATTATGCATTATATTGTGCTAATCAGGTACTTGATTACTCAAACAATCATGTTTTTTATTGTAAGAACTGAAATTTTGCTAGCCTTATTTATGTTTAATACCTTTATTGTCAGTTTGAGTAAATAAATAATTTAATATCATTTCATAATAATATACAATCTTTTGGTCAAGTATAATTAACAACCTCTCCAGGGTTTAAATTTTAAGAGACTTTTCTTGACCTAAAATTGGCTTTAGATCATTCCGATGGATCCCTGGAATGCCTTGGGGATTTGTTCTTTTTTCTTATCAAGAAAAAATTTTGAACTAATTAGGCCTACTTGTTATGATTAAAATACATGGGAAGCTTTGTCAAATAAAGAAATAATAAGCATATTCTATTTGTATACACATATTTTTATTATTAAAGTAGATGTTCTAGAGATTATATAAAAATCTCCAAAATTCTACAAGATTCTGATTCACTTTCACTTATAATTTTAGTTATCTTAAAATACTGTTTCAGGAAAATAAATTCTTCTGTCAGTTGCATTATAATCAAGTCTGTAACCATGTAACTCTAAGGGTTTTTTTTTTTGTCATTTGGAGACAGCCATTGTTTTACTTTAATGCATTTGCAAAAATATATCACATCTTTGGAAAAGTTTGTACAAAAGACTGTGATGTACTCTAGATTACAGGTTTCAAAGCAGGTCACAAGGGACAAGGAGGAAAGAATGAACAAATGTGATCTCATCAAAATAAAAAGCTTGTGTATAGCTAAAGAAAACAGCATTAAAATGAAAAGAGAACCAATTGTATGGGAAAACATATTTGTCAATGATACCTCAGACAAGGGTTCTGTCTCCAAAATATATAAAGAAATCACATGATTCCACTCCAGGAAGATAAACAACCCAATTAAAAAATGGGCAAAAGACTTAAACAGACACTTCTCCAAGGAGGACATACAGAGGGACCAGAGACATAAGATGCTCAGCATCACTAGCCATCAGAGAGATGCAAATTAAAACCACAATGAGCCCTGGCTAGTGTGGCTGGGTGGACTAAGTGCTGGACTGTGAGCTGAAGGGTTGCCGGTTCGATTCCCTGCTGGGGCAAATGCCGGGGTTGCAGGCCAGGTCTCCAGTGGGGGCCACGTGAGAGGCAACCACACATTGATATTTCTTTCCCTCTCTTTCTCCCTCCCTTCCCCTCTCTCTAAAAATAAATAAATAAAACCTAAAAAAAAACAACAAACACCACACAATGAGATACCACTTCACACTGGTCAGAAAAGCCATTATAAACAAATCAACAAACAACAAGTGTGGAGAAACAAGAGGACGTGGGGAAAAGGGAACCCTGGTACACTGTTGGTGGGAATGCAGACTGATGCACCCACTGGGGAAAACAGTATGGAATTTCCTCAAAAAACTAAAAATGGAACTGCCTTATGACCCAGTGATTCCACTGCTGGGATTACACCCTAAGAATCCTGAAACAACAATTCCAAAGAACCTATGCATCCCAATGTTCATAGCAGCACAATTTACAATAGCCAAGTGCTAGAAGCAACCTAAGTGCCCATTAGTAAATGAATGGATCAAAAAACTATGGTACATTTACACAATGGAATTCTATGCAGCAGAAAGAAAGAAGGACCTCCTACCCTTTGCAACATCATGGATGCAACTGGAAAGCATCATGCTAAGTGAAATAGGCCAGGTAGTAAAAGACAAATACCATATGATCTCCCCTTTAAGTGGAACCTAATCAACAAAACAAGCAAGCAAGCAAAATATAACCAGAGACATTGAAATTAAGAACAAACTGACAGTAACCAGAGGGGAGGTGAGAGGGCATAATGGGGGTGGTGGTAGAAGGGGAAATGTTTGCAGGAACATCTGTAAAGGACACATGAACAAAACCAAAGGGGGGAGGTATTGAGGGTAGGAGGGATGTCTGGGGTGGAGGAAATGGTGTGGGAAAATGGAGACAACTACACTTAAACAACAATAAAAAAGTTAGAAAATAAAAGAAAATTTGCAGAACCCCAAGGGATAACTGGATTCATGGAAATACTGGCAAATAATTAGGATAAACAAAAATTAATTATGGAACATAATAAATTCAAGATAATTGTGACTTTATAACTTTTTAAATTATTTTTTAATTGTTGTTCAATTATAGTTGTCTCCATTCCCACTCCCCCCCATTATTCTCCCCTACCCTACCTACCCCCACCTCCTATATCCAATCCTCTCTTCCATTGTCTTTGTCCATGGGTCCTTTATACATGTTCCTTGATGATTCTTTCTCTTCTTTTCCATGTTATCACCCTCCCCCATCCCCTCTGATTACTGTCAGTTTGTTCTTTATTTTCATGTCTCTGGTTATATTTTGCTCATTTGTGGTTTTTTTGTTGATTAGGTTACATTTATAAGTTTCTTCTTTCTTTCTACTGTGTTGTATTCCATTGTGTAAATGTACCAGAGGTTTTTTTATCCACTAATTTACTGGTGGGCACTCAAGCTGTTGCTAGCATTTGACTATTGTAAATAATGCTACTATGAGCATTGGCGTGCACAGGTTCTTTTGAATTGGTGTTTCACGATTGTTAGGGTATACTCCAAGCAGTGGAATTGCTGGGTCAAAAGGCAGGTCCATTTTTAGTTTTTCAAGGAAATTCCATACTGTTTCCCCCAGTGGCTGCACTAGTCTGCATTTCCACCAACAGTGTACCAGTGTTCCTTTTCAACATAGCCTTGTTGTTTATTGATTTGTTTATTACAGCCATTCTGACTGGTGTGAAGTAGGTTTATAACTTTTTCTGAAAAATATTGCTAACTTTTAATTTTTTGTTTTTCAGAAATAAGAAAACATTTCTTAAAGCAATCTGGTAAATTATATTTTCATAAGCAATATTGAAGCATTTATATTTTTCACCCCACTGATTGGTCTAGAATTTGTAAGCTCATAATGAGTGAGTATTATTTCCATGGCAATATATTTGTTTGCATAAATCCAATAAAAATCTAATTTCTTCATAACAGGACACGTTAAGCCAATTTCAACTGTGGTTTTATTAACCAAGTCTTTGTGTGGAATATCATGATCAAAAGAGACATGCCTGGACTCTGAATGTCACCAGAAAGCCTGAAGGAATTAAGATTGACTTTGAAAGTCAATAAGAACCCCTTGGGGAAGTAGCCTGGCACCTTGCTTATTCAGAAGGTTCATAGTAGTTTTTCCAGGTAAGAAATAAGGGTTACTCTCCTGAAAGATTTTGAGGGAAGAATTTAAGGACATTTTATGGACCTCGAAAACTTGAAGAGCTCACCCAATCTGTAGGTACTGCAGGCAAAGCCATAAAACAACTGTGTGGCTTGGCTTCTTTACCTTGAAGGGCAAATTAATGGTTCAATCTAAAATTTCCTTGTAACATTCCAACAAGGCAGATTTTTAAAAACCTGTATGATAAATTGCTATTCTTGTTGTGTTTATGCAAATAATCAGGCCAAATTAAACCTGGGCTTAATGCTGTCTCTTTGATAAAAATAAGGGTAATTTTAGGGAGAAAAATTGTGTTTCAGTGGAAATCACAATGCCCAATTGTGAAGGTTGGACTCCAGTTAAAGTTGTTTTTTTTCCCCCTACAAACTGAATTGGATCCTGAAATTTTCAAGTTTTCTTTCAAACTAATGTTTCATTTTTTTTCATCCTTTGGTTTGGAAGTATTGAGAACTACTGATGCAGTGTCAACCATACAGAATTTACCTGAGCACCTGATGATTTCACCAGAGACATTTAAACTGCACATAAAGAGGATTTTTTCAGATCTTTACTGCTTAATTTCATTCCAGCAAAGCCTTACATTTGAAAGTCTTCTCATCTGACACACTTGCAGACTCAGGAACTGGTTTATGATTTACTGTGTTTATTAACCTATGTGTTCTTTCTGTTTCCATAGAATGTATACTATGACTTTGTTTACATGGTTGTTTGTTTACACAATATAGGTCTCACTTTGATAGCCCATTTGCATTGCCACCATCTGAAATAAAACTCAATGGTTTGGCTAAATGAACTTGTTGTCAAGACTAGTAAATGGTTTATAGCTCTCCCCTATAACCAGAGACTACTTTACCTCCCCGGCCATAAACCATGGGCCTCTGGAGAAGAGAGGTAGAAGAATTCTAATGCAAACAGACAGATAAAACTGGATAAAGATTGTAAAATCTCTCAGAGCAGTGACGTTCTATCTTGATGGGTTTCAAGAAAATATTTAGCAGTTGTATGTAAATATAAGTAAAGATTTTCAAAAATTCCTAGGAAGCATTAATAATGAAAATTATATATGAACATGTCTCCATGCTGGGATAAAATTAAAATATAGGCTCTGTAGTCACTATTTATAAAGACAGCCACATAGTGAATTACACTCTGTAATTTGTACAAATCTGATACCTAGGTTAAAAAATTCATTATCAGAACCCTATAATGATTTTCTACTTGGAAATGATAATTCTCAAATGAAAAACTAAATAATAAAGCTGCAGTTTAAAAGTGAAGATTACACCTGGAAATTGTAAAATGAAATAATGTATAAATACTATATGGAATAAAAGTTTAAACAGGGTTTAGTTTTTAAAAGCACAAACCTTTTACTTACCTAATAATTTTTTAATGAGAAAAAGAGATAATTTAACATTGTGATGGTCACAGGTTCTGTGCCTAATTATAACATAAGGAACAAAAGCCTGTAGATTGACAACATGGTAACAATTAGGAGTTATAAAGATGAGATTTTTTTTAAAAAAAGACAAACATATCAGGAGACTGCAGCATATACTTTTTTTTGTTACTGAGTACAATTTTATTACATGAAATTTAATTTCAAATATTGGGTTGATGGGGGATGGGCCCACTCCCATCTTTCCTCTCTAGTTGTGTTTCGGGTGCCAAGGCAATAGCTGAAACATGGCCGTCTGTGAAGAGATGACTGTCAGTTTTGCTCACTATGTGTGTTGTGTTACTCCCAGTGTGTATAATCCAGTGTCAGGACATGGTCCTCTTTCTGTAGATCAAATCTTCAATGTAGATGGATACATGGAGGCTTCTACTGGCCACAGTAAAGAGTCACCTGATTTGGACTTCTCTTGAGCATTGGTAGTCTCATTTGTAATCTGGCCTACTCTTCTTACTGACCCTTGACTGGAAGCACTTTGCTTAACTGCTTTGTTATGCATTGCTCCATGCTACAGCGCTTCTCAGGGAACCTCAGGGTTCCTGTCTCATCTCTCTCTGGTGTCCCAATGTTAGGGCCTGCAGACAGTGGTGCTATCCTTCTTTTTTACCTCTTGCAAACTCTGAACTCCAGGGGTGATCTGCAGCCACTCTTCATAGTCACACAGCCATGCCTTTGAGACTGGTGAGTCTCTCTTAAGTGGATAGGGATGCTCTTCAGTTATTTGTAAAGTCTCTCCTAGGTAAGTTTAAAGTTTCTTTTCAGATACTCCCCAAGTAGCTCTGTTCTGCACATGCGCCAGTTGATGCCAGCTCAGGGAAGGAACATGGAAAACAAAGAAATCTTTGCGCCTGCATGAAGAACTCAGCCCTATATATGTTGGACCCTCGCAGCAGTTCTGGAGCCATATTCTTGATTAGTGTGTGCTCCCGTGATGCATCAAGCTCCCTCCCTTTCCTTTTTTCCTTCACTTTGTTTTCAGTTAACTTCTTTTTGAATCTATTTTGCCTTCTCTCTCGATTTTGATCTGGGGTGGGCAAGAACCCCTTTGCCAGTGTACCTCCTCTGAAGGTTGCTAGCTCTTACCACTGTTGTTCTGGAGCAGGTCAGTGAGTCCTACCTTGGTCTCGAAGACTGTCAGTTGGGAATGTATGGGATTCTTCCTAGAGACATCTACAGACTTAACAGCTCCTTCTCCTCTCCTCAGCCTGAGAGTAGAAACATTCAAATGCTGCACTGCTATTGTAGGATGCTGAGGTGAAAGGAAAACTCCCTTCATAATTCCAACATCCTCCAGGAAGTGGGGAAAATATAGTGTCATTATAGTGAAAAGTCACCTGTATCAGTTTTTTAGGGTTGTTGTAACAAAGTGGGTAGCTTAGAACAATCAGAAATTTATTGTCTCACTGTTCTAGGGATTGGAAGTCCTAAATGAAGATGCTGACAGGGTCGTGCTCCTTCTAAAACCTGGAGAAGGAGCCTTCCTAGTGTTTGGTTAGTTGCCTGCAATCTTTGACATTCCTTGGCTTGTAGTTATATCACTCTGGTCCTCCATTTTCACATGATGTTTTTCTTACATGTCTGTATTCCATTTTCCCCCTCTGTATGTTTATTTCTGTGTTCAAATTTCTCTTTTTATTAGGATACCAGTCATATTAGAATAGGACCTACCCTATTGACCTAATTTTAACTTGATTGCCTCTATAAAGATTCTACTTCCAAATGAGGTCACATTCTGAAGTACCGGGGGGTAGGACCATAATATATCCTTTTGGGGGGTGGATACAATTCTACCCATAACAGCACCTCTCAGTAAGCTTTCAAGTGGTTTTTTGGACTTAGAGTGTTGAGTACATCTTCTACTTTCAAAGGTGGACCAGTTCTTGGAAAACAGGAAACAGTCCATCTAGCCTCCTATAGCATTATGCTACAGATATAATGACAAGAGCTAATAAGTGATAATAATTTATTAAGGGATTACCATCAGTTAGAAGCTATTCTAAGTTCTTTTGATAATGTATTGTCATTTAACCCTTGTATCTACTCTGTGGGATAGGGACTATTATTTCTGTTTTATAAGAGAGGAAATAAAAGCACAGAGAGATTAATAGTTTTGTTATTGCTAAATCAGCATTATGCCTGCTCTAAATCAGCATTAATCAGAGTATTTTCTTCTTTCAGACAGATTCCCTTTGTAACTGAAACCAAGGTTTGGCCGCCTGCCCCAACAAACGCCAAACTTATGAGACAGGTTCTGGTTGAGAAGGAATGGGGTTTATTCAGGAGTCAACAACCTGAGAAGATGGTAGGCTCATATCTCAATACCCATCTCAACATCTCGCAGGCAGGTTTTTATAAGGAGAGAAAGGGAAAGCAGGATAAAGAGATGGGGCGGGGGGAGAGGCTGTGGATGGGCTGGCAGTGTCCTTGCTGGTCCTGATGTGTATCATCAATTTCAGCATCCTGGAACTGGTTCGTAACAGCCAAATTCCTGTGGCCAGGCGACCTGCGTCAATAGAAGTTGTGGTCAAGGCCATTTCTTGTACAAGCAGGAACTGAAACTGCCGGCACCTCCAATGTGCTTACAAAGAAACTATCAGTAGTGAGTGCTTTCATCAGTTTGTTGGTACAATTTATTCTAATTCCATTTCAGGGTAAGTCAGAGAAGTATGAAGTTTTTTTTTTTAATGATGAAAATTTTTTAAATATATTTTATTAATTATGCTATTACAGTTGTCCCATTTCCCCCCTTCACTCCCCTCCACCCTGTACATCCCCTCCCACCCACATTCCCCCCCTTTAGTTCATGTCCATGTGTCATAAGTTCTTTAGCTTCTACATTTCCCATACTATTCTTGCCCTCCCCCTGTCTATTTTCTACCTACCATCTATGCTACTTTTTCTCTGTACCTTTTCCTATTCTCTCCTCCTCCCTCTCTCCTGTTGCTAACACTCCATGTGATCTCCATTTCTGGGGTTCTGTTCCTGTTCTAGTTGTTTGCTTAGTTTCTTTTTTTTTTAGGTGTGGTTGTTAATAACTGTAAATTTGCTGTCATTTTACTATACATGTTTTTTTAATCTTCTTAGATAAGTCCCTTTAACATTTCATAAAATAAGGGCTTGGTGATGATGAACTCCTTTAACTTGACCTTATCTGAGAAGCACTTTATCTGCCCTTCCATTCTAAATGAAAGCTTTGCTGGATAGAGCAATCTGGGATGTAGGTCCTTGCCTTTCATGACTTGGAATACTTCTTTTCAGCCCCTTCTTGCCTGTAAGGTCTCTTTTGAGAAATCAGCTGACAGTCAGATGGGAACTCCTTTGTAGGCAACTGTTTCCTTATCTCTTGCCCTTCTAGGATTCTCCCCTTCATTTTTACCTTGGCTAATGTAATTATGATGTGCCTTGGTGTGTTCCTCCTTGGGTCCAACTTCTTTGGGACTCTCTGAGCTTCTTGGACTTCCTGGAAGTCTACCAGGGGTACCAGAATGGGGAAGTTCTCCTTTATCATTTGTTCAAAAAAGTTTTCAATCTGTTGCTCTTCCTCTTCCCCTTCTGGTACCCCTATAATTTGGATGTTGGAACATTTAAAGATGTCCTGGAGGTTCCTAAGCTTTTCCTAATTTTTTTGAATTCTTATTTCTCCATTCTTTCCTGTTTGGTTGTTTCTTTCTTCCTTCTTGTCCACTCTATTGTTTTGAGTCCTTCCCATCACTATTGGTTCCCTGTGCATTTTCTTTCATTTCTCTTATTGTAGCCTGCATTTGTTCATATAATTTGCAACCAAAATCAACTAATTCTGTGAGCATCCTGATCACCAGTGTTTTGAACTGTGTATCTGATAAGTTAGCTCTCTCTTGGTCGCTTAAAAGGATGGGTTCTGGGGCTTTGATTTTGTTCTTCTGTTTGAGCCACCTCTCTCTCTCTCTCTCTTTTTTTTTTTTTTTTGGTTTGGTCACACCTGTTACAGTGAGTGGCGGAGCCTTAGGTGTTCACCAGGGTGGGGCAACCCAGTCACTGGGTTGTGACGTATGTGGGGGCGGGGTCGAGAGGGAACAATGGTGGTTGTTCCATTCTCCCTAGGATCTCAGTTCCCTCTGCTGCTTCTCCCAAGCAAACTGGGCCCCTCTGGTGCCAATTCCTGTGTGGGTGGGCTTGTGTTGGCCATGGGACCCTCCAAGGACCTCTCCTGTGAGATTGGGAGTCTCTCTCTGCACCTCAACCCCCACAGGTGTCCTCCATCAGTGTCCTGAGGCTCCATTTCCCAGCGCTGTTATCCTGGGTTGTGCGCACTGCCTTGCTTTACAATTGCCACTTCATTGGGTCTGCCAGTTGCCAGTTGCCACCCCTGGGCCAGGGTCTGCCAGCTGCTGCCTGTGCACTCAGGGTCCACCTGCTGTGCTCGTGTGTGCCCTGGATGCCTTACATGCCGGGTACCACTGCTCTCTGCTCTCCAGGCTGAGACCTGCGCCTGGATGCTCGTCTCCGCCCCTCCTACCAGTCTGGATGCATGAGTCTAATTCAACTTCTTAGTTGTCCAACTTCCATTCAGATCAATTTTCTGTCATTTCTGGATGTTATTCTGTTTCTAAATTGTTGTTGTCCCTATCTTGGTTGTGCGTGGAGGTATGGTGTGTCCACCTATGCTTCCATCTTGGTTGGAAGAGAAGTATGAAGTTTTTATTCCCTGTTACACTTTCACTCAGGCCAGTCTCCTCCCACTTGAAATAAAGTGGGTGTTTAACTTTACTTTCCAGCATCCCCCTGACTAACTATGTTTATCCATGTCTACTCAGAATGGCTTTTAAATGAAAGAGGCAACTTGTGGTCAAATGGCATCCTTTATTGAAGAAGTAGGAAAAATGAGTTCCAGAAAGGACTCCATGAGGTCTCTTGAAAAAAATTACAGAGTTCTTCATTAATTCACAATTAATTTTTGTTCTTGAATGGAGTCACTCTGGTTCTTTGCAAGTTATAAATGGATGGAGGAGCATTCTGACAGTTGGAAACCTGGGGTGAGTTGAGTGATAGAAAATTGATCATTATAATACTCTAAAACCAGAGCCTATCCTGAGCCATTGAGTCAAAACAAGACTAAATACAATTATAGCAACAAACAAACATGCATAAAAACCTAGCATGTGACCAGTTGAAACCATACTGAGAAGATAGCTCTCTAGGACAGGGAGAGCTCTCTGTAGGCTCTCACTGTCCTGGGGGAGAGTCAAAGGCCCATCAGAAACCAGAGGTTTGAATGAATTGCAACAACCATATTAAACTAATATATTATTTTTCCCCAAAGGACTTTGACCTTCAGGTGAACTTTGGTGGGTCCCAAGATTTCTCTTGGCCTATGTCAGAAGGAAAAATATCTGAACAATCAATGGAGTGGAGAACTATCTGGCTCACATACAGGCTTTTGGGGAGTCATCGCAGAATGCATTCTAATGGGAACAGTGTCATTTTCTTTTCCTGAGTAGAACTCGTGTGTGTGTGTGTGTGTGTTTTGTTTTTAAGTTCACAGCAGAGTATTATGTTGTATTAGCAGAGACACATATATAAAATTGAATGTATGTTAACATTTCAAAGAATTTTATAATCAAATGAAATACAGATCAGTATTTAAAACTAAGCTCAATAGTTATTGAGCAGTATAGGGATTAGAAATAAAGAATAAACAGTTTATGAAACTAATTTAATTAACTAAGATTATAGTTATCTAGCAACATTGAGGGGAAAACATATATAAAATATCAATAAGCTTCCTGAATATCTTTCAAATTTATCTTCTTATCCTTATTCGCTGTTGTTCAAGTTTAGGTACTCATCACTGGGCTGTAATGGAACAACAGCCCATTGTTGTTCCATTGGACATTGGCACATTGTCCAACAACCTAATTACCCCTGTCTCTAGCCGTGTTTTCCTCCTATTCTGTCTCTGTTCTTCTGCTGGAGTGACTGGGGACACTGTGATTGATTCTCTCAAAACTACTCTACTACACATTTATCTAAATTCTCACGGTAACCTCATCCACTTTGCCATTATTCAGTTCAGAGATGGGCTAGCCTAAGGCAACTGGGCCAGTGGGAGGTAAAGAGAGGCTTCTTTTTGGCTTCTGAGAAAGAGAAGCCAGTTTCTCCCGCTGATGGGAACGAGGAAGTATGCTGCCCTAGCCATCTTATGATCACCAGGCAAGGCAGCCTTGGGATAAAGCCGAAGATAGCAGAGGAAGACAGAAAGAATCTGGGTCATGGATAATGTCACTGACCTGATGAATCAATTGAGCCGGAAGTCTCCTCTATTTGCAGACTTGCTGTTGTAAGAGATGACATATTTTCGAGTTAATTCAGCAGTTTGAGTTGGGAGATCTGTAATTTGCTGCAGAAAATATTCTAATGGAAACAATTATATAACCATAAATTCTGTTCAAGAAACACTGCTGTTAGCCCTGGCCAGGTGGCTTATTTGGTTGGAGCATTCTTTCATACACCAAAAGGTTGTGGGTTTGATCCCCAGTTGGGCATGTAAGGGAGGCAAATGATTGATGTTTCTCACATTGATGTGTGTGTCTCTCTCCCCCTTCTCTCTTTCCCCCCTCTCTCTCTAAAATCAGTGGAACATGTCCTCTATTTTCAGGTGAGGGTTCAAACAAACAAACAAACAAACAACAAAAAACTCCACTGCTGTTAAAAACCCTTCAACAGTACCTCTGGAACTTACAGACTAAATTCTAAATTCCTTAGTAAAGTGGTTGAGCCCTATGAGGATTAGGTGTCAATTTGCTTCTCTAGCCTCATTTGTCATCACCCTCCTCCACAAACTATTCTATAGGAATTCCACAGACACACCATTCTTCTGGCTTCATTCAGGCAGAGTTTTAGGCTGACTTAGCAATATGTGAGTTTTTTTAGAGGGAGGGATTGATGATTTATTTTAAATGTCCATTATAATAATATCATTCAGAGTATTTTCAGTCCCCTAGAAGTTTTCTGTGCTCTGCCTCTTCCTATCCCCATCCTCTGGGTGGCCACTGATCTTTTTACTCCATAAAAACTAAAAGTTTCCATAGTTTTGCTTTTTCCACATGTCATATTGTTGGAATCATATAGTATGTATCCTTTTCAAATTGGCTTCTTTCACTTAGTAATGTGCATTTAAAGCTTCTCCATGTATTTTTATGGCCCGATACCCGATTTATTTTTAGCACTGAATAATATTCCATTGTCTGGGTGGACCACAGTTCATTTATCCATTCACCTACTGAAGGACATCTTGGTTGTTTCCAATTTGGGCAGTTGTGAATGAATGGCTATAAACACCCATGTGTGGGGTTTTGTGTGAATATAATTTTTCAAAATTTGGAGGTAAATACTAAGGAGCACAATTGCCAGATTGTATGGTAAGAATGTAGTGTAGTTTATAAGAAACACGCAAAACTCTCTTCCAGCATGGTTGAACCATTTTCATTCCCACCAGCCATGAATGAGAGTTCCTGTTGCTCTGTAACCTCATCAGCTTTTGGTGTTGTCAGTTTTCCAGATTTTGACCTTTTAAATTCATGGTGTCAACAAAAGAGACATTTGAACCTGTAGAGAATTTTGGTGAGTTTATTTGAGCCAAACAAACGATAATTTCTGGGGAGCAAAATCTCAACGGATTGAGAAATGTTCTAGAGAATGGCAGTTTAAACACTATTTTGTACGTTACAGTCAAAGGAGACATAAAGGGGTTAGGTGAAATCCACCGGTGATAGATTAGGGAGGTGGGAGAAAGCAAGGTGGGGAAGTCTCTGGGATAGGACAAAAAGTAAAATGGAGAGACACATACTTCTTTTACACTGGTGGGTATATCATAGTTAACACGGATCATTTACAGCACATTGACAGCTTGTCAGGTTAGTATGTGACCTCTTCCATAATGGGTAGTAGGTTGTCTTTTTTTTTTTTTTCCGGTGAGTTTGAGTGGCTATTTTGTGTCCTTTCCACTTTTACATAAAAACTAGGATAAGCTTATAAAAACATCAGCTGAGATTTTGGTAGGGATTGTCCTGAATTGTTAGTAAGTTTGGGGCATGTTATTACCTACTAGTAAGTCTTCTGACCCCTACACATACAATGTTTTGTCCACTTGTTTAAATCTTTCGTTTCTCTCAATATTATCTAGTTTGTGGTGGACAAAATGATGTTGGAAGATATGGTTTCTTTCCCTCTTTTTTTTTTTTGGCATACTTTTAATAGCTAATTTAAAGTTATTTTTTCTAGTAAGTCCAATATCTAGACTTCCTCAGATACAATCTGTATTGACTGCTTTTCCCCTATGTTTAGGCCATACTTTCCCCTTCTTTTCATATTTCTTTTTTTTTTGTTAAAAACTACCTATTTAAAATAATATAATATGGCAATAAGGAAAATCATATCTGCCCATGGGTTGGTGTTGGTTGTTATTTTTGTCATTCTGTTTAGTGGCTTTCCTGAACTAGTTGTACAGAGTCTTCATAATTGTCATGTGTGCGCATTGATGTCTCTGCTCTGTTACCTTAGTCATCATTAAATAATTGGACATAAATTTCCTTAACTGCCTTGAACCAATAAACTTCTCAGTCTTTGTGGAGAAGTTGTGTGTGGCAGGTGGGGAGGGAGGTGGTGGGGAGAGAGGTAAGTCTTTAAAGCTCTAGGAGACAGTTTGCATTTACAGTTTGCAGATGGCCTCAGGTCAGCCAAAGGTGGCAGATTAAGGCATTCTCAGATTTTTCTTTGATATGCAAACATCCTTGCATGTGCATATTGCCTTTTTTTAATTTCTAGGTATTTTCATAGTTTCAAAGCCTCCTATGGACATCTTTCCCCTCAGTTTTTTTCTTTTAAAATTTTTGGTCTGTCCTCTGTTTTCCCAGTGGGAGTCCCTTCTTTCCTTGATGGTAATGCTAAATACCACTGATTGTTCTGACAGACACCCCAGGGAAAAAGCTGTTCACCAGGACTGAACTCTGAGTGAACTCAAATTAAGAAGAGCCCTGCCAGGGGCTATATCAAGGGGGCTGCCATACAAATTAACAACAATTCTCTGGGAATGGGGCTTTTTGGGGGGAACTCCAATTTCATTTTCACCCTTCTTGTAGTTATTAGGCTGCTGTTTTTTTCACAGGTACTGTGGTTGCAAGGTTGTTTCATTTAAATTTAAAGGCTACTGTGGAGGGCAGACAAGGGAAGTGGGACAAGGGAAAATGACAACACAAAAAAGCTCACTGTTCTTACCAAGATTCAGCCATTTTTTTCTTGAGTGAGTGCTCATTGGGTTGTTGCAAGTCTTTGACTAATTTCCAGAGTCTGCAAAAAGTTGATTTAGACAACTCCTGCCAGTCTTTTCATTTATTGTATGAAAGAATGGATTTTTAGAGATTTCTATTCTTCAGTTAATGGAAGTACTCTCATTACCATGCTCTAAAATATTTATTTTATGAAGGCATTTGAGGGTCTCAAACTTTGGAAACCAACATATCATAACTAAATTTGAATTTGCATTCATTGTCCCTGTATTACTGGTATGACCTGTGAAACTCTTCAGTCTGTACATTTCCCGTAGTAATCCCCTGATATAAATCTAAAAGACATTACTGGTA
Organism: Tonatia bakeri; assembly: GCA_004024845.1. Classification (NCBI taxonomy): domain Eukaryota; kingdom Metazoa; phylum Chordata; class Mammalia; order Chiroptera; family Phyllostomidae; genus Tonatia; species Tonatia bakeri. The sequence goes on from PVIA01006474.1 coordinate 28,831, forward strand.
TGACCTGTGAAACTCTTCAGTCTGTACATTTCCCGTAGTAATCCCCAGATATAAATGTAAAAGACATAAATCTCCAATATAGTTTTGCTTAAGATAAGTTGTTTGACTTCAGTTTGACACATTATCAAATGAAAGATTTCCGCATATTTTCAGACTACCCTCGCTTAGAAGTAATGCTACTGTTCCTCAGTTCTACCTAAACTTTAATTCCTCAGACAGGGTTCTTAACAGAAGCTGTTTTATCCTGACCTACAAGCCAGAAGCAAAATTACTCACTGTCCTCACTACACTCTGCACGATGTAATGCTTTCACAATCCAGCTGACAAGTAAGCCTGCGAGGATCAGTTCTGAGATGGCACTGAAGAGTAAAAATTGTAAAAGCATACTGCCAGCCATCTGAATCAAAAAGGAAAAACATATTTCTCATATTAATTAACCATTTAAGAATTATGCAAGAACAACAGTTAGAAAATAGGGAATGAATATCACTCATTATATCAGTCTCACACAGCTGTGATTATTTTGGGGTGTTTCCCATAACAACAAAATGTGTTTTAAAGTTATTGCACGCTTACACACGTGCCATGTAATATGTTAAGCACTTTAAGTCCAGCAACAGCTCTGTAAGTTGTCCACTTTTACTCCTATTTTACACATGACAGGACTGAAAAGTGCAGAGATAACCTGCTGCAGGCTGATAACCTGCTGTAGAGATAACCTACAGGCTGTTGGAATTCTTCAGGGTTTGGCACTGGGCGTCCATCTTTTTTGCTCTTTCTGTTCTCTCTTTTGGTGAGACTGATGTCATGATCTGTGTCTTAGGCTTTTCCATTCAGTGCACATGGAACTTGCACATTATATATTATTTGACTTAGGCATGACTTAGGCATCATAAACATTATTACACATAGTAAATAGAACCATTCTCTCCCTCTTTCCACACTTCTATAGTGGCCCAAAGTAGGAGTTTCTGCTCTCTTAGAAATAGGTGAAGAGTGGTTCTGGTGCTTCCCAATGCTCTTCACTTACAAATTCCCAGGTGAGAGGCAGGGATTTATCTAACTGGTGATTTTGAGAGAAGAAACTTGGATCTTCTGGGTTCTCCTTTTTTCCCCAAATGGTGTGTTTTTATGACCACAGGTTCTCCTTAACAACTGATAACTGTCTGGTCCTAGCATAGGGAGGCCAATGGTCTATTTGTAAGTAGGTGGGTAAGATTAATTCATGAAGGGAGGTACCAGCAAGTTCATTTAGCCAAAGATTTAAGACTCATTCTCCAACTAATTATTAACATATAATAATCAACAATAAAGTGAATAGTTTTATCTACCTCTGCTTGTTTCTCATGTCTTATTTCAGTTGGTTTTGAATGTGAGAGAAGACTGGATGACTATTTACTGGCATCCTGTACTAGTTTTCTAGGGGTGCTGTAACAAAATAGCACAACTGAGTAACTTAACATGACTGAAGTTTATTATATCACGGTTCTGGAGGGTAAATGTCCAAAACCTGTAGAGGAGAATTCTTCCTTGCCTCTTTCAGTTTCTGGTAGACCTAGGTGTTCCTTGGCTTATAGAAGCATTAACTCCAGTCTCTGTCTCTATGTTTACGTAACCATCTTCCTCTAGTGTCTATGTCCAAATTTCTCTCTTCTTATAAGAACACCAGTTATATAGGATTAATGGCCCACCCTATTCCAGTAAGGCCTCATGTTAACTAATTACATCTGCAAAGACTCCATTTCCAGATAGTGACACCTTCTGAGGTACTGTGTGTTAGGACTTCAAAATTTTTTGAGGGGATACAATTCAAACCGTAAGGGTCTGCCTCTGTCCCCTGCATATTCACCTGATCCCAGAGTCTCCAGAAGATCTGACCCATTTTGACATCAGCTCTAAGCCCAGTATCTGATCTAACTATCATCAAATAAAAAAGCCCCAATCTTACTATCTAAAGTATTAACTCAGTTATGGGTGAGACTCATAGTATGGTCCATCCTGGGACAAAATTCCTTTCCACCTGTAGACCTATGATACCAGAAAACAAGTTATCTACTTCTAAGATATAATGGTGGGACAAGTATGGGATAGACATTCCCATTCTGAAAGAGAAAAGAAAGAAGGAAAAAGGGGTCACGTGTCCCAGGCAGATCCAAAATTTAACAGGGTGAATTTTCTTAGATTTCAAGACCAAGAATAATCCCACGTAGTTCAATGTTCTGTCCTCCAGGCCTAGTGAGGAGGTGGCCCTGGTTTCTTGGTTCGCCAAGGTGGTTGCCCCACTTCTCAGCCCACTGTGTCAGTAGCCTCACTCTAGGCTATTGTCTCAGCTGTACAATACCAAAAATGAAAACATTTGTGACATAAAATGTGTATCTTCTTCCTCTTTAATTCTTAGTTTTCTCTCTTGTTTTTATAAGCAATATACTGATTCTATACTTTATACTATTTTTTAGTCGTTTTCATGATCATTCATTTAATCTGTGATTTCTCGTTATACCTTGGGCAAATAGGTACCCACTATTATTTTCTTTGAAATGAATAGCTCATTGATTTAATACTGTTTACATTCATCTTTTTCATATGGACCGGTAAGGTTATGCCTCTCCAGAATAATGTTTCTGCCTACACTTGAATGTATTTCTCAACTCTATTTTTTCTTTGATCAATTTTTATTATAGTATGTAAATACTATACCATTTTTATTATAATAGCCTAGTAACATGTTTTACTATCTGGTACAGCAAGCTGTTTGGTCCTCACCAATCATTATGTGCCTTCTAGACTTTCTCAGCAATTTTCACACAATTAGTCTTTCATCCATATGCAGTTTACAGTAATTTTATCACATTGCCTCTCCCCCACAAAAAAACTTTGTGAGATTCTAAATGAAACGGCATCATACTTATGTATTAATTTGCGGAATCTTGCAATTTTATGATATTGTGAATTTGCATTTAGAAATGTAGTTTTCTAAAGTATTCAGTTCTTTTTTATGACTCTTACTATGTTTTTTATAGTTTTGCTTTTGTTTTTATTGGGTTATTTGTGTTTTTTTTTTCATTTCACTATCTAAGTGGTTATTTCTAATGTAAAGAAAATTTTTAATTTTTGTAAGTTTTTCTTTTATCCAGACACTTTACTAAACTGTTTTACTTGTTTCAGTAGTTTTTTCAGGTGAGTATTGGGTATTTATTCTATCATCTTTTTACGTAATGATAATTTTGATCTCTGGTGAGTTTCTAGTGTTTCTAAATTTGGGAAGAAAACTGATTTTCAAATATCCCCATGGCAAATATTTGGAGGGAATACTCAGCTTTTTACTCAAGAAACCTGTCATCTATTATAATATGGAAGGCAAAGTGACAAATTTAATTTAATAATTAAATTTAATAAATGTCATATGGATAAGCTTCAACTCTGGGATTTGTCAATGCCACTCCTACTCCAGTAATGTCACTTTTCTATTAACAATTTTTTCATAGTTCCTAATTTCCCAGAAGACAGCATCCAAATATTTGCCATGAGGATATTTAAAAATCAGTTTCTTATATTTCTATGCCAAAGATAATTATGAAATTTCTATGCCAAAGATGGTTACAAAATTTTCCATAACTTGCTCACTACAATATACATCATTCACCATAGTTTTTTTCATTTATATTAAAATTTTGATTCAGTTATTTTTAAACTTTGTACTTACCTGTGACCAAATGTATTCATGTGTTTTAGCCTTGTAAGTGAAACATGCAATGCTTAATATAAGTACACCAATTGCAGCAATGCAGGCACTTAGGATGTTCATAACAATGGCAGCAACAAACTATAATAGACATATAAAAAATGCATCATGGCAACATAAAATGATTTTGGTGAAGCAATCAGTCTATTGTATTGGCTAGAACATTCAAGTTGAGAATTTTATTTGATTTTCCTGGAATCTTACTGTGGTTGATATCAGAATGTTGCCTCAACACTGTCTAAAACCCAATAGGATGAAAACAATTTTTCATATGAAGTATTTATTCATTTATCCAGCAAATAATTATTCAGTGCCTACAACATGGTAAACACTGTGCTAGGGATTCAACTCAGCTTCGTACTCAGGAATCCTGCCATCTATTGTAATATGGCAGGCAAAATGACAAATTTAATTTACTAAAATTTAATAAATGTCATATGGATAAGCTTCAAGTCTAGGATTTGTCAAGGTCATTCCTACTCCAGTAATGTCACTTTACTACTTATAATTTTTCCATAGTTTCCAACTTCCCGGAAGACAGCATGCAAACCTTGGAGTGACACTGAGCACTGAGGGCTTTGCATAGGCTGAGCAGAGAGGCAGTGCCCCTCTGAGAAGGGGCAGCATGTATTCTGTATGTATGTGTGAGGGATAGGTGCATCTTAAAGAATTTCTTTTTTTGTTAGTGGGAAGGATATGATTTGATATGATTAACCAAAGGAAAGGACTTATGTGAGCATGTTAATTTTTGGTTGTCCAGTAGGCAGCCCCCTTTACATTTAAGGAATTCTTCTCATTGGAGTAATCTTTATAACAGAAGTTTATCAAACTTCTATTATAGTTTGATAAACTATAAAATTCAGGGGAGGGAGGTTCTCCTTCTCTTCTACCTCTAAGAGCCAGGGCCGGGGCATGGTCAATGAAGAAGGAGAATCTGTTAGTGTAGGTAGCTAGTTAGTTATAAACAAAGGAAGGAAGCAAAGGGACTCAGACATTAAACTTAATAAACTAGGGAGCTGAATCAGACATTAAGTCTTGTTTACTAGAAAGTCACAGCATTGACAGGCTCCCAAGGGGACCACCACATCCTCCCCACTCTGGACCTAATCTCTGAAGCAGCAGGAAGGATTGGTTCCTGGTTGTTAGCCAGGATTCCTGAGGGAGGAATAAAAACAGCAGAAATTCCTTTGCTAGGCATGTGCACTGTAGAAACCTAGATGGCACAGGGGGAAGTAAGTGCATGCACAGGAGAAACCAGATGATGCAACAGAACTTTGAGGCATGCTCAGTAGGAGCTAAGACGGCAGAGGGGGAGGTCCTTTTACTATGAGGCAGGCACAGTAGGGGATAAGATAGTGACTTTAAGGGGGAGGAATCTAGTCTGGGAAACACATAGCGTTGCATAGGGGGAGGACCCAACACAAACCCATGAAGGATTAAGAAAGAGATTGGTTAGCTCGAAAGACTGCCTAATCTTTTCCAAGCCTGAGGTAGTATAATCAAAGCTTAACAAAGGCCTCTCTTGGTAACACATGTTTATTCTCCCGTTTCTTCTCCAGTCTCTGTAGCAGCCATGAGGGCCTAGCAGCCAGAAGGGCCCAAGCTCTGGCTTCAAGCATGGGCCCAAGTGTGGGCCTGGGTACAGTAATACAGTGTGGGGCAGAGCATAGCCAGGAATGGGGACTAAGCTAGCAGGATAGGGACAGACTGAACTAGATTAAGTTTTGGGTTAGACTGAATGAATGGCACAGAATTTCTGGACACTGGCCCATCTTCTGGGCTTGATGAAGACTAGGCTGGACTTCTCCCACAGCTGGACAGAAGTAAACCACCTGGCAGTGGATGAGACACAGACTCCAGAAACATGAAGACTGCCCTTTATATTTGCTCCAGCTTCAATAAATCTTACCACTATACCTCATCCTCCTTTATGTGAGTCCCTGAGATGCTTTTCTCGCATCTCCACAAGAACTCATTTCCACCAGCAACAAGTCCTCCTTCTAAGGATTGTGAAATTTGAGCAAGTAACTTAAAGATAAACAAAGAGTGAAATTTATTCCTAGCAGAGGCAGCTGTGATGTTATGCAGTGGGGGCAGTGGGAGCCTTGAGTGCTAGAAAGGAGCTATGATATTTAGTGATGGTAACAACCAGGCCATATTTCCGTTACTAAAAGACAGCTATTGTACTTTGCTTTTTGTTTCTGGCTTCCTGGAATTTCCTCAAATCTTATTTATTTTCTAAGCCTGGGCCTTCCTGTTATGAGCCTGGAGTCTTTTCAGTGGATCCTTGATATATCCAGATTCAGTTAATAGTGGTGGACAAAGCAGATAAAACACATTATGCAAGAGAGAACAGAGTATACAAAACCTCAGAAGCATGGGAAAGCAGGTCTTCAGGAAAATATTGGGCCTTTGCTGTGGCTGAAATGTGAATCACTGCAGGGAAATTGGATAGAATGTGGCTAGAGAAGTGGGGAGGGGATAGAGAATGAAGACTCTTGTATGCTGTACTAAGGATTTCAGTCTTTTATCTTTATGAATATATAGAGTGTGCTGTTGGGAGAGTCAGCTAGAAAGATTCTTCCTTAGTGCAAAGCCAGGTTATGGGATGCCCCAGAAAATGCACACGTGCAATGCCTCTGCACACTTACCCTATGTTCTTTTATGAGATCAGAGAGGCTTTCAACCAGGATCACCAATAGAAAGCTATTTACATCCCTCCAAATCCTAACCACAAACTTGAATTAAATATACAACATTTTTACTTTTGAAAGGTTTTACTTTCAGAGTAAAAGTGTGAAGCACTCTGTAGATCAAATCACTAGGCAAACTTGTGAAAATTACTTTTAAAAATCTCAATTATTTAAAATCTCTGGAAAAAGTCATAATCACATACAGAAAATGAAGAAACATTTATTCAAGAAAAGGTAACAAAACTCAATAAAATCTATTGGAGTCTGTGCTATCTGAAGCAAGACCTACACCCTCCTGCCCCCGTCTCAGGTCAGCAAGACTGTGAGGGTTGGTGCAGCCAAGAACACTAGGCTCCCTTTTTCCTCTGATTCCAGTTCAGGTGCTATCTTCCCTGGAGAGGCAGGCCATCTAATTAGCATTGCTAATCTTGCTCCCAGCTACCTCTTGCTGAGACTATGTCCCAGTGAGTGCAGCCAAGACAGGGGGTTCTCTTCTTTTTCCCAGCCTCCACTCATTGGATTGGGATTTTATCTTGGGTGTGCTGCCAGTGAGAGGTCTGGATCATCCCTGCCCTGGTTTATGGGATAGGTTTCCACATATTGGGAGGCAAATGGAAAAGACCTGGGGCTACTGCTCATTTTCACCAAGCCCTCAGCTCTTAAACTGAGGGTGTCACTCAGAGAGAAACACTCCAATGTCCCTGTTCTCTTGTCCCCTCATTCTAGCACCAGAACCTTGACTCAGGGATTATGTCCAGGGGAGAAGTAGGTTATAGAACAGGGAGGTCCAGTCTCCCCAAAGGAAGTGACTTCATTTGCAACAGAGTGTGGAGAAGTTTATCTCTAAGGGTACTCTCAAAAGTGGTAGAAGTTGTGGAGAAAGGCAATTGGGAGGAATCAACAGACTCATTTGAGAGATAAGCTTAACTGTAAACCAGCTAGTTTGCTAGAGAGATGGGGAAGGAAAAAGCAACAAAGAGCCCTATACACCAACATCTTATATAAACACAGATGTAAAAGTTTTCAACAAAATGCTAACAAACAAATTCCAACAACATACAAAAAGAATTATACGCCGTGACCAAGTGGGATTTATTCCATGGCTGCAAGGTCAGTTTAATTTCTTAAAATCAATTAATGCAATATACCATTTGATAATATTTAAAACAAAAAACGTGATTATCTCACTAAAAATTATTAGAACTAATAAATGAGTTTAGCAAAATGACAGGATACAAATTCAATATACAAAAATCAATGTATTTCTAAATACACTTAAAATGATTGAAAATAAAACTAAGAAAACAATTTATTTATAATGGCATCAAAAAGAATAAAATGTTTAGGAATAAATTTAATTAACCAAATACAAAACTTACACTCCAAAAACTAAAAAAATATTGTTGAAAGGCAAGTGCATAAACATTCATGGTCATATGGATGTGAAGCTTTAATATTGTCAAAGGCAATACTTCCCAGATGGATCTACAGATTCAACATAACCTCTGTCAAAATCCCAGCTGTTTGATAAACTAATATTAAAACTCATAGAACATTTAAAGACACTCAGAATAGTGAAAAAAAAGAATCTTGAGAAAAGAAGAGAAAATTGAAAGACTTGTACTTACTGATTCAACACTTACTAGAAAGTCACAGTAATCAAGACTTCATGATACTGGTATAAGGATAGACATATAGATCAATGGAAAAGAATTCAAAGTTCAGAAATAAACAGGCAAGAATGCCAAGACAATTCAATGAAAGAGAGAACAGTCTTTTCAACAAATGATGCTAGAAGAACTGGATATTCACATGCAAAAGAATGAAAGTGGGCCCTTACATTACACCATCAACACAAATTAACGCAAATGAATCAAATACCTAAATAAAAGAGCTAAAAGCATTTAATACCTTTAAAAAATAGGCATAAATTTTTATGTCCTCAGTTTTGACAATGGATAAGCAAGAACATCAGAAGGAAAATAAGCAAGTTGGACTTCATCAAAATTAGAGCACACCTATGCTTCAAAGGACACTATCCACAGAAAGGGAAAATATTTACAAATCATATATCTGATAAAGACTTGTACCTAGAATATACAAAAACTCTTTTTTAAAAAAATTCTTTTTTTAAGATTTTATTTATTTATTTTTAGAGAGGGAAGAGAGGGAGAAAGAGAGAGAGAAACATCAATGTGCGGTTGCTGAGGGCCTGCTGGGGGCCGTGGCCTGGAACCCAGGCATGTGCCCTAACTGGAAATCGAACCTGCAATGCTTTGGTTCACAGCCTGCACTCAATCCACTGAGCTATGCCAGCCAGGGCAGAATATACAAAAACTCTTAAAACTGAGTAATAAAAAGGCAAACAAGTAATTAAAAAGTGGGCAAAGGACTTGAAAAGACATTTCTTCAAAGAATATATATAAATGGCTAATAAGCATATGAAAAGATGCTTGACATCAGGGGCTCAGGGATATGCATATCCATACCACAGTAAAATGCCACTTCAAATCTACTAGGATGGCTATAGTCAAAACTCAGATGATAACAAATGTCAGTGAGGATAGGGAGAAATAGGAATCCTCATTTAACTGCTGGTGGGAGTATAAAATGGTGTAGTCACTTTGGAAAAATAGTCTGTCACTTACTTTAGTGGTTAAATAGAGTTACCATATGACCCAGCAATCCTACTCCTAGTTATATATTCCAAAGAATTGGAAACATAGTCAAATAAAAATTGTACAGAAATATTTATAGCAGCATTATTCATACTAGCCAAAGGTGAAATCAACCCAAATGTCCATCAGCTGATGACTGGATAAACACAATGCAATGTAGCTGTGCAATGGAACATTATTTAGCCACAGAAAAGATCAAGTATTGATATACGCTACAACATGGAATGACTGAAAACATTATGCTAAGTAAAGGAAGCTATTCATGAAAAATTACATATTGTATGTTTCCTTTTTAATGAAATGTACAGAGTGGGCAAATATATGGAAACAGAAAATAGATTAGTAGTTTCCTTGGGCTGGGGAGAATGAGAGAACAGTATGAGGCATGATAGCTAAATGGTACAGGGTTGCATTTTTGAGTTATTAAAAATGTTCTAAACTTGACTGTGGTGATTATTGCACATATCTGTGAATATGCTAAAAATGATTGAATTGTACAATTAAACAGAATGAAACAAGTGCATTTTTAACTAGGTGGCTAAAAATTTCTCTAGGATAACATGAAAATAAATAGGTATGTTTTCAGAAAATAAAACTTGGTGAACTCAAATATTTTTACCCAAAGAAGGGGCCACCTAATGCATATTATTGTTAAAAATTAATTTTAAAAATTTAGTGCAAAAACATACACCTTATGATTATTTTCTGCTTCAAATTGAAAACATACACATAAAATATAAATGATACTGTACTCTTTTGAACATGATATTAAACAAAACACTTGTCAACTAAAACAATTAATTTTCTCCTCTTGTTCCTATACTTCATGTTGGAATGCCCTAGGGTTCAGTTCTTGTTTCTTTTTTATTCTTTGCTTCCCACTGAAGATCTTGACAAGCCTTGTTGCTTTAAACATCACCTTCCTATCTAAAAGTCCCAATTCAATCCATCCAACTGCTCAAGACCAAAACTTTAATTTCTGACTCTTCCTTTTTCATACAATGCACACCCATTAGGAAGCTCTGCTGTCATTACTTCCAAATATATCCAGAATCCTAGCACTTATCATTCCCTCTACTGCATCTATCATGGTCCAAATCACCAACACCTTTTACCTGGCTGACACAACAGCCCTGTAACTGGCCTCCCCGCTTTTAACCTTGCCGCCCACCCCCGCCTTACAATTATCAGAGAATTGCCATCAGAATGGTCCTTTCAAAACACATACATCATCATGTCACTCCTCAAAATAGTCTCCTATTTTCCTTAGAGTAAAAGGTGGCCTAAAAGTCCTCACATTTCCTGCTACTGTTCCCTGAGCTACTCTGTTGTGACCACACTGCCCTCCTGGCCAGAACACGCCAGACTTGTTCTCACTTTAGGGCTTTTTTCAGTGGCTGATTCCTTTGCTTGGAATGCTGTTCCTGCTGATACCTGCAAGGCTATCTTTCTCCCTTAAGCTTTGCTCAATAAGACTGATTTGGATCATCTTACTTAAACACACAGCCCACCAATGGCATTCCCTTTTTGTTTTCTTTCTCATGGAAGCTATCATAGAACACACTGTTGTTTTCTTTTTTGTCATGTTCATTGTCTTAACCCCCCTATTAGAATATAAGCTCCACAGGCACAATAAATCTTAGTCTGTTCACTGATGCACCCTACGTACCTAGAATGAGCCTCACATTCAATAAATAATTTTCAAATTGAATAATTGGAATTTAGGTACAGCAAGTACATTATGGTACCTAAGTATAACAGAGTACTATGCTGTCACTAGACAAATTTTTCTAAAGCATGTTTTCATGACTTTGTAAATAATTTTCAGTAAGTTTCTTTTGTGGCATTGAGCCTCATTGGTTTGAAAAATTCCTGGACAAGCATCCTTGGTGCAGATGAGTCTCTGAGTTTCTCCGAAGGAGGAGGTCAAGTGTTTTTAGAGAAGAAAACAGAATTGCTCTGTATGAGACAAGAAGAGGACTTTTTTTCTCTTGAGGTGGTGTGAGACAAGGGGAAATGGAGGGCAGAAGACAGACTGATGTTGGAGGTTATGGGGAGAACTATGAGGAGAGCAAGATCGTGGCTAGAACTTGGAAATTAGTCATAATCTTCTCCTACCATCCCTCAAGGATATGACCAAACACTTTTTGTAAAGGGGCCAAATTAGTCACACTTGTTTTCTAGGATGCTGTGAAGCAAAGTTGGGCCAATGTGTGCAAACACAGACACAGGACTGTGAGAATGTCAGTTATAGAAGTTTGCAAAGTCACAAGGGGGCTTCGTGGGAATAAGCTTAACTGTACTTACATCTCTGGGGGAAAAGCAAGCATCTGGGTCACATAAACCCTATGTTTGTAAATATATTAGAGAAACAAGTTTAGGAAAAGAACTAGAATGGAAAATGATGTCAACGGTGGCTATCTAGGTGATGGTAGAAGTTAAAAAAAGGTAAAAACTTAGTGCCCATAATTATAACTACTAAGCCGCTGCTGAGTGAAATGGCCTCTTGTGTCTCTTTGACCTTATCCTTTTGAGAAATAAGGCAAACCTTTAGCTGAGTTACAAAACAATTTTTTTCAGTTTCTTATTTTTACCAATTTCTGGAAATACCCAGTTTTCTCAGTAGGTTTTGCAATATAGAGCTCACTGTGAGCCTGGCATGGTTATTTATGCTTATTTCCACATTTAATCCTCAAAACAACCCTTTGAGGTAGAGACTCTTATTAGCCACATTTTTTTTTTGAGATAAGGAGAGTGAAGAGCAGAGTAAAGTAATTTGCCCAAGTTTGTATAGCCAGAGGTAGGGGAGTCAGAATTTGAATTCAGGCAATCTATCTCCAGAGCTGTGATCCTAACCACGAGGGGAGAAGTTGTAAGGAAGAAACTGCCTGCCCCTTTTTGGAGGTATTTTAATGATATCTGTTTTTTATTCTCATGATATTCTCTCTAGACCTGGGTTTGCTGAAGACAATTCTCTTTTCAAACATTATTTTGTCTTATCCCCTTCCCTAACTGAATACTGATATTCTAAGCTTACTTAACCTACATTTCCTCCCTTCCTTGACTGCTTTGACTCCCAGGTCAGTTTTGTGTGGTTATATATACCCCTTTAAATAGCTTGAAATGATTTATTCCACCAAGACCCTCACATCTGACACCTTATAAAACCTCTTCCTCACACTGTGCCCCCAACACCCATTCACGAAAGATGTACTGAAGTGCATTCTTATAATAATTAAATAATGTTTCCCATCCAGACATTTGGAAAAGTTTTTTCCCCAAAAGTGAGCTCAGAAGCAGTAATTTCTTATGCTTAGTTTGTGTCAGGAAATCATTTTATCATTGGCATTGCTTCAAACATTCTACCATACCACGTGTCGTGTAGACTTCTTCTGTGCTCCTACGTTGGTGGATCCAGTGGTGATGAACTGTGGATAGAGACAGGCATTTGTAAACACCCATTGCTGCAGATGGTCCCCCATGAGCCAACAAGTACTTTTCCTAATGCCAGTGGTATTCTCGAGATCTGAGGGATGGGTGAATTCTCTGAAGAAAATGGTTTTAACGATTTTAGTTCTGTGGTGATCACTAGCAGGCTCTCTAAGAAATGGATTCACCATTTATCTGCTATGAAGATGAAAAGGTAAAGACTCTGGTCATTAACGAAACCTTTGTACTGTATTTGGTGATAGGACTTAGGTTTGCACAGCGATTTTATGAGGAACGAGCTATAGGTACTTCACTTGTTTTGACTGTCATTTATTCAGCTCATGACCTAAATTATTAGAAAGTAATCCCTGGTGGTTTGGTGGGGTGGCTCTCACTTGCAAGAACTTTCCCCCATACTTTTGTAGAAAAAAATATTCCATCAGTAGAAAATAATTTCAGAAAGCATGTGTTTTGCAGAGTTGCAGGTTGACTTCTTCAAACATCATGTTCATTACCAGTTGAAAGGATTGTTATTCTGGTATGTCAAGAATTTGTTTTCCCTGAATGGCAGATCTTATATCTTCAGTTTTCCTGCAGCACTAACAACAGATGACTCATCTGAAGGGCACCGAGACTCTTTCAGTCCAGGAAAATGAGATCCTGTTATAGAAGCAGAAGTACCTTAGCCTGATTTTTAGATTTTTAAAAATCTCTGGCACTTTAGGCTGGGTCACTCTGTAAAAGTTACTTAAATTTCCCAAGTCTTGGTTTCCTCATTTGTAAAATGAGATCAGTAATAGCTTTATCATAGGGTTGTGGTAATTTTATAAAACAGACCTGAGGAACTTTGGGAGGGTACCTGATACCCAATAGCTATACGATGGAATAACTGTTTGTGGCTCATTTCAGCTGTGATCATCTCTTCTACACCTTGGACTTAGGATCTTTTCTAGCTGCCTGGTAACAGGCAATTCATTGTATTCTTTCAGTTTAAAGCATTTCTCTTTATAACAGGTGGCACTTTTCAGAAAGTTCTCAGTGTTGATAAATGCCCTTCACCTGAGGGTTCATGCTGCAGGAAAGCCTCTAAGGAAATATCTCACCCAGAGCCCATATTACCAGGTCCTTTCCTAGGTGAAGTTACTGTAGGTGCATGTCTCAGAGGCCTTGTCACAAAGCACTGGGACTGAGTTACATTCAAATCTTTTCTACCTGTAAGCCTTGTTTTTTTTTGTTGAGGAGTACAAAAGGGTGGGCAAGGACTTAATAAAACCCTTTCTCCTCTAAGGAGAAATCTGGCTTTTGGTTAGCTCTGTTCATTTGGAAACCTGATAGAATTGGAGTATCAGTTGTGTTACTAAGCCATATTGCTTAGTAGTAAAATGACCTCTGATTGATACATTGCTTCTAGACTGATTGTAACCATGAGCCAATAATCTCCTGTGAGAAGCCACAGCTTCTACTGGGCATGTCACTTGTAGGGCCCTTGGCAACTATGCCTGTGGGATTATTACAATATCCTTACTTGAAAGGTTCACTTAAAAAATCTTTAACTTCCCTAAATTCCTCCAGGTTCCACCATGTTTCTTCTTTTCTCTTTCCTTATGCAACCTTTTTGAAAACCACTGCTATAGCCTCAGACACAAAGCTCAGGCCTTTGGATTTTTGCTCTGCCAAAGAAAAGCCTTGTAGTTATCCACAAAGCCACCCTCTTTATTGTTCTTCAAACATAGACCTTAAACATATTTCCTGCAGGCACACTCTACTCTCTCAAGGAACTAATCAAAACATTTAATTTTCCTAAGTACACATGCTCACCACCCCCACCCCAATTTTGTAAAGGCTGTTTCCATAGTAAAATTAGCTCCTTAGAGTCAGAGATTGGGTCTTCAGCCTTTGTTTGATATCTTGAGTAATTCATTTGATATATTAGAAAAAAATAAAGAAATTGAAATCAAGAATACCATTGTTTACTCACAAATGGGATTGTACAAAATGCATAGATTATTGTAACAGATACAGGGATAGAACCAGTATTTTGTATACGCTCCTGTTCGACAAACAAATGATAACAGAGAATCCCCAGGGCACAGTGAATCAGGGCAATGATTATTTGTGCAGCCTGTGAAAAGAGAGAACCAGCATTATCACTCAAGTCAAATCTATCACAGACAACTGAAAGGTCATGGGGATGCCCAGCTTACCCTGGGATTTCTGAAGCAGTGATGAAAGAACTACACGTCGGGGAGGATCCAATGTGGATAAAGAAAGGGTGGCCAAAATAGGGAGGTGAGATCTCCACATTTATTTAAAGAGGGAGTATTTGTTTTTGTTTCATAGCAATCTTCAGAGATAATTAATATTTAACTTTCTAATTGGCTCTAGTTAATGAAAAAGCAGAGGCCTATTTGTGTGTTTGGTTCAGGAGGACACAGAACTAAAAAGAGAGCTGCTGGCACTGGGGATGTGGACACCCCTCTCCTTCCTGTGTTTGTGTCTATGAGGCTAACTCCCATTAGAAGAGTCAATTCTTGTTTCCTTCACCAACCTAAACTAGGTCATTTTTCAACTTGCCTTCCTTTTCCCGCCCTCTCTTGTCTGGGACTTGGACTTTGGTTTTCTTTCGCTCTGCCCATTCTTACAACCTGTCACCAGAGTCTGGACCACAGCCCTAGGCTTTATTCAAAAACCCATGAAGGATGGCTCTCTAACAAGCCCTGGTATTCTTTAACTCTCTTGTGAAGTGTTCTCAGGGGCCATGCATGGAACTGGGCTGCATTCTCCAGTAGAGAAGAGCCATATAATCACAGCAGTAACAAAAGCAGACAGACTGAAGCAGTGACTGAAGCAGACAGAGAAGGTCAGTCTTTTGTTCTAGTCAGGCCTTCAGTTGATTGCATGAGGCCCACCCACATTATGGAGGGCAGACTGCCTTACTCATGGTTCAATGATTTAAATGTTAATCTCATCCATCCTGGATGGTGTGGCCCAGTAGCTTGAGCACTGACCTGAGAACCAAAGAGTCACTAGTTCGATTCCCAGTCAGGGCACATGCCTGGGTTGTGGGCCAGGTCCCCGGTAGAGAGCACGTGAGAGGCAACCACACAGTGATGTTTCTCTCCCTCTCTTTCTCCTACCCTTTCCCTCTGTCTAAAAATAAATACACAAATAATCTTTAAATGTTAATCTCACCAAGAAACACTCTCACTCTGCACAAATAATTTGACCAAATATTTGAACCAGGTAAGTTAACACAAAAGATTAACCATCACAAAAAGTCAAGAAGTGCCTATCAGGTGATGATACCCCTCCCCCTTGAAGTTTACCCTGACCTTGAAGCAATGCAAAAACATGCATTTATTGGTGACTTCTACCTCAATGGTACATGGTGCATATCTGGTACATGAGGAATGGAAATTTGAGATGGGATTGGATGGACTTGCTTGCTATTGTCACACTCTTCAGTTTCAACTTCTTTCTGGGCCATGAATCCAATGACTTACTCTGAGTTCAGTGAAGGACCCAGGAGGGATTAGTTGGAGAAACTAACAGAAGATCCTAAACCCTTCATTCTCTCTGAGGTGGTGAATCTTATAGGGTAGGTCACTGTGTGGCCAGAGACAGGCTCATATCTTCTCACACACATTGACATCATCACTCTCCAGGCCAGATGAGAAAATAAGAAGCAAGCAATCTCGTTCCAAAACACCATGATAATAGGAGATGGTGTAGAGAAACTACTGACCCCCTGTCCCTGCTATATATGAGTACTTGCTGAATTAGGGTGTGCCCTGCATTCTGGCTGTGGGCCAGGTAGCTACCAACCAGCCAGAAATAATCATATATTTGATATATCAGCAATTTTCCTAGTACAAGCTTTAATCTTTGTGGCTTAAGTGAGTCATTGCCCCACAAATATTGGTGGCTGATACAAAAGGGAATAGCATTCTAAGGTTGAGGAGAGGGAGAGAAAGTATACTGATGCAGAATATGACCTTTTTGAGCTATACATATAGGGGAAGCATGTTGAGAACACAATGTTATCAAATAGCCATTGGCCTCAGGGCCCTAATGTCTACAGGCCCTTCTGGTCATGGGCCCATTGCCTGACCAACTCATTTACTATCTATAAGCTTGTTTCAAACAAAGACATAATATGGACATTCCATGCACAAACAATCTCAGAGTGTATTTGCTGGAACCCTAGGTAGGTTGTGATGATGTTGAACTATTCAGGTAAGGTTTGTGGACTTAAAATTTGTGTCTAACTTATTCTAGCTTCACTGGCATCCCCTCAGAATACATTTATCAGCTGTCCTTCCCTTAGGGAGTTCATTGTAGATCTGGTCTTTTCCTTTTTATATTGGGAATATGCAGCATTCATTATTTATTAATCCAAGTAGTACTTAGTCCTTACCCCCATTGCTCTGCCCTCTTCTTTTAGAATGTATCTTCTTGGCATTTTAATTAGGATGTTATACATAAATTATGGAGAATGATTCGGATTCCTTTTCTGTAGAGAAATACAGAGAAAAGCAATACTAATTATTTTTTAGAAGACAATAGTACAGCCTCCGATTTTTCACTATTTTCCTTGAGAAGCTATTTGCAACAACCTGCTGATGTTACTTTCTGCTACATAGCTAATAACTTCCTGTGAAAACTCAAGAGCTACTTCTCAGATTTTATACTTTCATCATGGTCAGTAAACAAGACTGGGAAGATGACTTTAATTCTTTTTAATTTTTATTGATTTTAGAAAGAGAGAGAAAAAACCCATCAGTTTGTTGTTCCACTTACTTATGCATTCATTAGTTGATTCTTGTATGTGCCCTGACTGAGGATTGAACCTGCAACCTTGGCATATCCAGATGTAATTCTAACCAACTGAGCTACCTGACCAAGGCCTACTGAGTAGATAACTTTTGATGTAGGTGCCCTGCTCCCATTATTTTCTCCGTTTCTAGGAATTAACTTACTCCCCTAGACTCCCTGAATCACCCAGGTTTGGGATCCTGGTTGCCATATTTGTTCTTTACAAGACTGCCTCTCAGTCAGGCTTGATTGGAGAAGGCACGGACATCTGAATAACTGAGCCAATCATAGTTCCCTTCTCAGGAAATTGTATTTAGCACTAAGACAATACAGTCCCAATCTGGGCTTGTCCCTTGAACAAGGAGTCATAGCATTGCCACATTCCACCTTTTGGAAAGAGATGGAGGGGGAGTACTCCCTAAATATATATGATGGTTCTCACTTTCCTAATTCTAGTTGATTTTTTAGGCCTATGAGACACATGTTTATTTTTAGAACAAATTCCCCTTTATTTTGTTAAAACTCATGTAAGCAGAAGTACATGAAGTGAGAGCTTTCCTAGTGTTCCAGAATAACAACTGAGTTTTTAAAGCTTGGGACAAAAGGCAATGTTTTGCATCTTAAAAGTTCATAAAATTTCCAGAGGTTGTGGCTAAAAGCTTTCTCCAAGGGCTTATTGGTTCAGAAAAGTAGATGTCATCAATTGAAGTGCTGTCCCAGTTATTCTTTCTCCTTTGCCTGTTAGAGAGTTATACAGCTTCACATGTTGCACTTGATGGAAGGATTACTTCTCTACCATGCAGGTATTGGATTTGACCTTGCTTTGGCTGCTACAGTGTGAGGACATGCCACATCTGAGCCAAAACCTTATGAATACTGTAACTTTCTTTCAGTTTTCCTGCTCATTTGCCTCTGTTGTGGGACTATCACTTCCCAGAATTTTGCTATACTGTACTTCAGTGTGGATCCCGGAACACAGACACATGGAGCAGACCCACAGCTTCCCTGCAGCAGTGAACAAAGCTTGCCATAAAAAGTGAAGAAAATCTTGCCAGTTGTGACATGGAAGGAACTGGAGAGAGTGGGGAGCCATTTTGTTTCAGTCTGGCAAACGTGACTCAGCCCTGTACAGAAAACCTACAGGAGTGGTGGGTAGGAGCCGAACCCTCAAACTGGGTTTTCCCGTGGGAACCAGCCTACAAAATGCACCCAGACTGATACAGCTTGCTCTTGCTAAAACTCCGTCACCCTGGTCTAAAACAATAGATGTTTCTTGCCTATCTTCAAGGTAATTTCCAAAGCTGTGTGAATTTTCTCAAGGATGGAGCTAATCAGCTCGCCACCTTTCCCTTCTGCATTTGTTATTTTCATTTATTCGATTGCACCTAAAATATCAACAACAATATTCTATGTAATAGATAATAAGTCCTTCTTTGATGTAAGGCCTGAGAAAAACAATAAAAGCCTGTCCAGGCAAGGGTCGGTGCGCTCTCCCCTTGAGAGAGTGGCCTCAGGACTCTCATCTTGAGAGAGTGTTATACTGTCCCTTTTCCTCCACAGGACCGCTGTAGTCTGTGCGTTTGTTTTTGTCTTCAGCCACAGCACGCGCAGACTCTGCTGGCCGGAGTCTGCCACAGGAGAGCATTATGGTAAGTGAAATAAGCCAGAGAAAGAAAGACAAATATTACATGGTATCACTTACATGTGGAACATTAAAAAAAAGTCAAACTCATAGAAACAGTGTGAAATGGTGGTTGCCAAGGGCTGTGTGGGTAGTGGACATAGGGAAATGTTGGTCAAAAGGCACCAACTTTCAGTTATAAGATAAATACGTTTTTAGGTCTAAAGTACAGCATGGTGACTGTAGTTAATAAGACTATAATATACTTGATTTGCTAAGTAGATGTATTAATTAACCTGATTGTGTAGTCATTTCACAAAGTACGCTGTATAAAATCATCACATTGTATATGTTGAATATATTTTGATTCTATTTATCAATTATACCTCAGTAATGCTAGGGAGAAGTTTTTTAGTTTTTATCTATTTTTTCTTTTATTCTTGAGCTTTTGGTGTCATATTTAAGAAACTTACACCTAATCCAAGGTCATGAAGACTTATACCTTATGTTTTCTTTTAGGCATTTCATATTTTTAGATCTTACATTTTTAGATCTTTGACCCATACAGTATTGTATGGTTTGAAATTAATTCTTTTGCCTATGAATATCTAGCAGCATTTGTCGAAAAAACTATTTTTTGCCCCATTAAGTAGTCTTGTTACTCATCTAAAGTCACTGATCATAGATACCTAGTTATAGACTCTCAATTCTAATCTATTGATTTATGTGTCATTCTTTATGTCAGTACTACACTGTTTTGATAGCTTTATAGTAGGATTTAAAATAGGGATGTATGAATCTTTCACTTTGTGCTTTGTCTTGGTTAATCAGGGTCCCTTGTCATCTATATGAATTTTGGAATGTTGTCAATTTCTGAAAGGAATACAGGTTGGGATTTTGATAGACATTGCATTGAACCTGTAGATCAATCTGGGAATACTCCATCTTAACCATATTAAATCTTCCAATCTATTGAACACAGGAAATCTTTTAATTTATGTAGGTCTTCTTAAATTTATTTCAACCACACTTTGTTGTTTTAAGTGTACACATCTTGCACCTCCTTTATTAATTAAATTTATTGTTCTTTTGGTTGTTATAATAAATAGAATTGTTTTCTTAATGTTGTTTTTGGAATTTTCATTGCAGTATATATAAATACAACTGATTGTTGTGCATTGATCTTATATCTAGAGAGCTTTTGAACTTATTTATTAACTAATATTTTGTGTGTGAATTCCTTAGGGTTTTCTCTATACAAGATCATGTCATATGCTAATAGAGATAGTTTTACTTCTTACTTTTTCTGTGGATGCAATTTATTTATTTTTATTGCTTACTTGCCCTAGTAGAATGTTGAGTACAATGTTAAATAGAAGTGAAGAGAGTAGACCTCTTGTCTTGTTTCTGATCTTAGGAAGAAAGCTGTCAGACTTTCACCATTAAGCATGATGCTAGCTGTGCTTTGCCATAAATATCATTTATTAGGTTGAGGAAGTTCCTCTCTATTCCTGGTTTGTTGAATATTTTTATCATGTAAGGAGTATTGGGTTTTGCCAAATGCATTTTCTGCATTGGTTGAAACAATTGTGCATCTCTCCCCCCCTTTATTCTCTTAATATGATGTATTACATAGGCTGGTTTCCATGTATTCAGTTAACCTTGAGTTACAGGGATTGATCTTATGCGGTCATGGAGTATAATCCCTTCAATACACTCCTAGATTTGGTTGGAACTTTGGCACTGAGGTAGTTTGGAGTTAGGTGAGACAAAGATGGGTCCTTTGGGCAGATCCTCTAGGAGACCACAAAACAAGTAAAAAAAAAAATGGCCCAAATTCTTTTAGGATAAGATTTGTTCTACTCCCTCTGGCTCTTAGTACTTGCACTGGAAATGCAGACTATTTTCTTCAATGCCACTGACAAGCTGGGGAGTGGGGAATGGGAATAATATAAGCTAGAATTCCACAGAGCACTCTCACCAAGATTCAGTTGTGTTTTCTTGATCAAGCATTCCCTTCTTGCAAGTTTCAGTTAATTTCCAGAGTTGGGAGACAATTGATTCGGACAGTTTTTGCCAGTTTAGTCACTTCTTGGTGTTTTTTTACTTTGTCATTTTCACTGATGTCACTTCTATCCATGTCTTTTTAAATTAGGCTCACTGACATGAGCCTCATATCCAAAAGTGAGCCTCATGGGTTCCCACATGCTCACTGTATTTCAGCTTTCCTCTAATCTCTGTGAGCTCTTCATCTGTTGGACTGGGCTTTTGTCCCATTTCCAATTTAAGTGTCTGTTTTCCAGTGAAATTAAAATGGTGCCCAGAAACCAGACGGATGTATTGTTGAACTTGGATATGCTCACTGCTTCCTTCCAACCTCCTCCCTTTTACGCTTCTTCCCTCAAAGCCAACCCAGCTGAGACCAACTCAACCAACCAACCAACTAAAACATGCAAAAGCAGGTTTTGGTTTTTAACTTTTGGTTTTTAATCAAATCTAAGATTATGTTGAGGGGCAGGTGGGAGATAAGGGTAAGAGATCAGTAACCGAGTTGACGTGGGATTCTTTTTTTTTTTTTGCTTGGATTATTGCAAAGGTCTCTAGTTTGGTCTTCTTTCCTCTAATACCTCGTTATTCCTTTTCTTGTGCCTTTAGCTCACTCTGCACACCTCAGTCACAGTAGTCTTTTCAAATATGATCATATGACTTAGGAGGTTCCTCTCTGTCTTCAAATAGTGTCCAAACATGCAACAGCCTTTCATGATGTGCCCTCCGGTGTTTTTTCCAGTT
Organism: Tonatia bakeri; assembly: GCA_004024845.1. Lineage (NCBI taxonomy): Eukaryota > Metazoa > Chordata > Mammalia > Chiroptera > Phyllostomidae > Tonatia > Tonatia bakeri. Next base: position 50,599 of record PVIA01006474.1, read on the forward strand.
CAGTTTTTCAAACCACGCTGCAGCTCCAGTCATTTCTGATTAGCTTCACTTTCACTGTATATTTCTTTTCTTGTATGTTTGTATGATACTCATCTCTTTATTATAGAGTTTAAGCACAGTGCACAGCACATTTTGGGAGCTCAGTGATTGTTGAATAACTGTATCAATGCAAATAAGTTACTGTTTTCCTGCAGCCTGCCTTCAGACACCTGAGCTGGCTTTCATTTCATGGTATTTTAGGTGATAAGTCTTAATATATGGGCTCATGTTATTCATTAAATTAAATTAAAGAGAAAAAACTAGAAAAGTGTTTGATGTGTAGTAGGTGAGCAAGACAGGTAGCCGTGGTTATATTATTGTTACTACTGTCTTAAAAAGCAAGTTGAAATTCCAGGTAACTTGTCATCAAACTTGGATGGTTTGTCTGGAATGCTATGACTTAATCCAAGCTATGTGAATTTACAAAATTCCATTTAGTGACTCTGGAAACACACCTCAAGTTGATAAACAGTGATCATATGAAATAGCTGAAACCCAGACTCAAGGCCATCTCATATGGAGATCTGATGCATTAGGATGAAAGGGGTAAACAAACAGTGTTCTGAAACAGGAACCCAAATTGGGTGGATGCTTACAACTTCAGACCTTGGGTATAAATAATGCTGCAACTCACAAATTCAGCAAAGCCCCAGGCGTTTACTCACTTAAAATGATAGAGGATTCTTCCAGGCAATGCTTGTTAGCTACCCAGCCTTCTGAATGGTGCTGAAATGTGTAGAATGAGCATAGATCTTCTCAACTCAAATACTGTTATCAGTAAAACAGGGATGGGAGAGCCCAGGATGATGGAGTCACAAGGTGCCAAGGCCAGGCAACCTTTGATCTCAGGGTAACCGGATCTGAGAACTCGTGGCAACCTACCAAGACTCCCTACCCTCAAGTCATGCCCTGAGAACAGGGCCAGAAGGGTGTGATCCCGCAGGCGGCAAGGTCAGTTCAGAGTCTGCTGGCCAGAGGAGCTTGGTGGTATCCGCTTCCTCGGTTGTGCGCCTCATGCTCCCTCGCGCGGTAACAACACAGCGGTTGTCAAGAGCGTTGCGTGTGGAGAGACGCGTGGGCACGTGCGGCGCGGTGGAACCTCCACAGCTCCACTGCACACTCTAAGGCTAAGGGCGGGGTCGTGGGCTAAGAGAGATACCACCCTTCCCTGAACTGTGTCATCATCTTACTCTGCCCTTGGGCCTGAGTACACCCAGGGGGAAGAGGCTGTGCTGACTGATAACTTTGTAGAGACAGCGCTTTGAGGAAGCGTGAACATGGAAGTTCCCTGCCACCAAGAATCTTCCACATGCTGTGATGGGTACAACACTGGGAAGAATACTTAGTGTCTTTGGTCCTCAGTTACTCTGCAGAGTGGAAATAATAACCTGCTCAGGTACTACATAGGCTCATGCTACAGAACTTTGAAAACCAAAGCTATTCTATAGTCTACCACTATAATTATTAATATTTTATCTTATCCTGATTAAGTAGAAATCATTAGTCGAATATTTAGAATCCTCCTAGATGATGATTTTCATGGGGGCAGAAACTTTGTCTGTCTTTTTTACTTCTTTGTCACCCCCACCATTCATCCCTCACACTCCTAACCTCTGGCAATCAGCTATTCCCAGTGTATATCACTGCGTGTGACACACAGTAAGAATGAATGAATGAATGAATGAATGAAGCACAGAGTCCCTTTTTTGGTCTTGCCTGGGTTGCTGATTGCTGAAAGATGTTTGTTCACTTTCTCTTTCTTCGTTTGGACAGAATCTGGTACTGTTTTCTAAATGCATCTTATCCAAATAGGTCTGCTTTTCACTTTGGGACCTCTTTCACAGGAAGCAGGTGCTGGGTGCGCTGCAGGTGATGGTGGTGGTGGTGGCCCCTGGGCTTTTCTTGAGTGAAATAATGCTGTAACTCAAGATAACCAGATCTAAACTGAGAAAACTTTATATTCAAAATCTCCCATATAGAAAATATCAACCAGAGTCATCCATTTTTATTTTTATTTATAGAATGGGGAGAAACAAACATTGGGGTGAACTTTTCCATAATGTGTTTCTAGAAAGCCACTTGAAAAAATGATGATGTTCTTCATTAATCATCAAACTTTTTCATTCTGGATAGAGGTCATGATGGTTCTGTTCTTTAATGCATAAGAAAAGGACGCTCTGGTATCATGAACCTGAGATAAGTGGAGTGTTAGTAAACTGATCGTTCATACATTCTAAAAAGTGCCCTTATTCTAAGTCACTGAATTTTTCTGCTAAATGATTTTTCTAGTTCTTCCCAATTAATGATCTATTCTGACATGGTAGGGTGCTTTGGAGATACAGCGTGCAGGGACTCAGAGAAAGGACAGTGATGTTAGAATCAACATTACTCTTCTCAGCATATTCTCTTTAAGATTATTCTTCAAGAATGATATTAATTCTTACATGGACTTAAAGAGTCTCTAAACCTGTTCCGGAGTCATCTCATCTCTGGGCAGGTGAGTCACCTCTAAAAAGCTGACAAGAGAGGATTTTCTGTGTTAGAACCGAGGATTTTTGGTGGTCTTTTTGGAAGGGACATTAAGGGAAATATTCTCACCACTGAAATCCCCCGTCCCCCTCAACCCCAGGAATCAACACATATGCTTTTGATGTTTTTTTTTCCCCCCACTTAGGTTAAAAACTAATAACCATGCTTTATAAAAACTAAAAACCAAGACTTAAATATGCATGAATGTTTAGTTTTCTAGTCAAACTAGCCAAATTTAAACTGTTAAGAATCTTTATAATTCTTTTTAAAAATATATTTTATTGATTACACTATTACAATTGTCCTATTCCCCCCTTCACTCCCTTCCAACCTGCACACCCCCTCCCACCCACATTCCCCCTCTTTAGTTCTTGTCCATGTGTTATAAGTTCTTTAGCTTCTACATTTCCCATACTATTCTTGCCCTCCCTCTATTTTCTACCTACCACCTATGCTACTTATTCTCCATACCTTTTCCCCCTCTCTCCTCCTCCCACTCCCGTGTTGCTAACCCTCCATGTGATCTCCATTTCTGGGGTTCTGTTCCTGTTCTATTTGTTTGCTTAGTTTGTTTTTGTTTTAGGTGTGGTTGTTACTAATTGTGAGTTTGCTGTCATTTTACCATACATCTTTTTTATCTTCTTTTTCTTAGATAAGTCCCTTTAACATTTCATATAATAAGGGCTTGGTGATGATGAACTCCTTTAACTTGATCTTATCTGAGAAGCACTTTATCCATCCTTCCATTCTAAATGAAAGCTTTGCTGGACAGAGCAATCTGGGATGGAGGTCCTTGCCTTTCATGACTTGGAATATTTCTTTCCAGCCCCTTCTTGCCTGTAAGGTCTCTTTTGAGAAATCAGCTGACAGTCTGATGGGAACTCCTTTGTAGGTTACTGTCTCCTTATCTCTTGCTGCTTCTAGGATTCTTTCCTTCATTTTTACCTTGGCTAATGTAATTATGATGTGCCTTGGTGTGTTCCTCCTTGGATCCAACTTCTTTGGGCCTCTCTGAGCTTCCTGGACTTCCTGGAAATCTATTTCCTTTGCCAGATTGGGGAAGTTCTCCTTTATTATTTGTTCAAATAAGTTTTCCACTTGTTGCTCTTCCTCTTCCCCTTCTGGTACCCCTATAATTTGGATGTTGGGACATTTAAAGATATCCTGGAAGTTCCTAAGCCTCTCCTCATTTTTTTGAATTCTTGTTGCTTCATTCTTTTCTGTTTGGTTGTTTCTTTCTTCCTTCTGGTCCACTCCATTGATCGGAGTCTCAGTTTTCTTCCCATCAGTGTTGGTTCCCTGTGCATTTTCCTTCATTTCACTTATTGTAGCCTTCATTTTTTCATCTAATTTGTGACCAAATTCAACCAATTCTGTGAGCATCCTGATCACCAGTGCTTTGAACTGTGCATCTGATAGGCTGGCTATCTCTTGGTTGCTTATTTGTATTTGCTATGGAGCTTTGATCTGTTCTTCTGTTTGGGCCATTTTTTTTTTTGTTTTGTCTCACCTGTTACATATGAGGGGCCTAGTCTTAGGTGTTCACTAGGGCGGGGCAACCCAGTTGCTGGGTTGTGACACTATATGTGGGGGTGTTGTCGGAGAGGGAATGGTGGTGCTTGCTTCACTCTCTGTCGGACTTCAGTCCCTTCCGCCGCTTCACCAAGCAAACTGGGCCTTTCTGGTGCTAATTCCTGTGCGGGTGGGCTAGTGCACATTCTAGGACCCTATGGGTCTCTCCAACGAACTCTCCTGTGAGGTTCGGAGTCTCTCTCCTGGCACCTCAACACCCACAGGTGTTTTCAATCAGTGCCCGGAGGCTCTATTTCCCAGTGCTGGGACCCCGGGTTGTGCGCAGTACCTCACTTCACAATCGCCACCTTGCTGGGTCTTCCGGTTGCCATCCAGAGGTGGGGGGTCTGCCAGCCACCACTTGTGTGCCCAGGGTCCGCTCACTGCAGTGTTGCGTGCCCAGGATGCCTTATGTGCCTGATCCCACAGCTTTTTGTGCTGCAACCCCTCTCTGCCCAACTGCCCAACTCCACCCCTCCAACTGGTCTGGATGAACATGCCTATTTTAACTCCTTGGTTGTCTGACTTCCATACAGTTCAATTTTCTGTCAGTTCTGGTTATTATTCTGTTTCTAAATTGTTGTTGTCCCTATCTTGGTCGTGCGAGCAAGCACAGTGTGTCTACCTATGCCTCCATCTTGGCTGGAAGTCCCCCAACTGTTAATAATTTAATGCTATGCTTAATTATTACTATGTAAGAACAGAATTTAGAATAAATGGGAAATAGTTTATTACTCCATTATAGTTAACATGAAATTGTATTTTTATCCACAAAACATAATTTAACATTAAAAATTTTCTTGATGACTCTCTTCTTCCTTGTTTCCCAAATTCCATTCTTTATGGATTTTCTCTTTCCCATGAGATCAGCCCTTCAGAAGAGGGTCAAGATTTAGGAACCAGGGACTTAGGTTCAAGTACCTTGCAGACTTAGGCAATTTGTTGCTGCTCTGTATATGTTTGTTTTTTTTTGCTTTTGGCCAGAATCATAATTTCTGTTTTTGAATATTTGAGTGTCTTTACCTAGAACTTGGGGCCCCCAGTCCACTGCTTCCTAATGTCACACACCTGGCTCTTTACCCAAGTCTTAATTTCATGTTCGTATTCTATTTAGGACTCCCTGGTCCTATAGTGTCTTCATGGGCCATGCCTTTTGAAGCTAGAGGTTAGTTTACCAAATGTAAATTTACAACTCCCAAAGCTGAATCCCAGGCCTCTCTACTGAGCTCTAGGTGCATTTTCCAACTTCTCACTAGATGTTTTGACTCCAAAATAAATCCCCAATTGAATATATCATCTGATCCAAAGTTGTTCTCCTTTCCTTTCTAGTTAAGAGGTATAAAAACATGCAATGAGTAGTAAATAAGCCCTAGAGTTCTAATGCACAGTATAGTGAATATAGACAACAATATTGTTACAATAATCAAATTTGGTAATAAGAATCTTAATTATTCCAACCACAAAAAGAAATGATAATTATGTGACATGATAGAAGTGCTGACTATTGCTATAAAGGCAGTCATTTATAATAGGTAAATATATCAGCTCAACATGCTGTGCACCTGAAATTTGCATAATGTTATATGTCAAATATATTTCATTAAAAAAGAAAGAACACATCATCCATCGATTGCCCTAGCCAGGGAGTTGTGCACTGCATTCACATTGAAATAATCAGAGAATGCATTTGAAACAAACTCCTAAACCTATTTCAGTGTCTTCTTTTTCTCCATCCCACGCAATTCTGGTGTAGGCAAGCATCCCTGATGGGCAAGGGTGTCCAACCTTTTGGCGTCTCCGGGCCACACTGGAAGAAGAAGAGTTGTCTTGGGCCACTCATTAAATACACTGTGACAGGTGCTCACAAACAAAATCTCATAATGCTTTCAGTAAATTTACGATTTTGTGTTGGGCTACATTCACAGCCACCCTGAGCCACATCTGACCGTGGGCCATAGATTAAACCCCCATGGGAGAGCCTGGTCCACAGCACAGCAAATAGCTGCTTAGCTCCATTTCCTCTCCTTCGCTCTTTCCAACACTATGTTTTAGCCTTGTTAAGCTCCTTACCCTGTTTAGATTTCCCTCTCATTATGAAGATTTTAAAAACTTGAATTATTACAGCAGGGGAAAGAACGGTAAGGGTCAAATCAAGGAACATGTATAGAGAACCAGTGGACAAAGACAACAGGGAGGGGGGATTGAATGTGGGAGGTGGGGGTGGGTAGGGCCAGGAAGAGTAATGGGGGAAAAATGAGGACAACTGTAACTGAACAACAATAACAAATAAATAAAAATTAAAAAAGTAAAAACTGAGTTATTTCCATTTTGAATTATCCCAATATATTTGGTAAATGTGGGTATAGAAATGAAATAATGAGATGTTAACCTCTGATTTCTTGAGTAGGGGCTCAGCTATTTCCCTCTTTTCCTTGATGTCCTGAGGCTATGTCTTCATTTACATAGCCAATACTATTTTTTTTTCTGAAAATGTGTGAATTCGATTTCATTCGAGAGAATATTGAGCTATGAATTCCTGATGTGTTGGTCAGTGATGGCTTTTAAATTAAGAACTTTAATCTTTATCCTCACTACTGATAGTTTTTCCAGTCATATGCTAAATGTCCCTTTGAGAAGTTTTCCTTTATTTCAGGTTATTTTGAGAGGCATCACTCAAATCCCAAAGGTTCTGGATAGGGTTTAGTAAAAGCTAGATAGGTGAACTTGCAGTCTGTCTGTTCCAACGATCAGTCCACAGCTCTGACCTAAGGTTCTCCTGCATGGCTCTCATTTCCTCACACAATTTGAGTTCTTTCTTTTTATTCCTTCTCTCCTATCAGATCAAAGGGTGACCCACTCTCAATCAGCTGGGAATGAGTTTGAATGCCAAGGCTGCTGTTACCCCATATCCAGGAGATGCTTGGAGTGGAGACAGAAGTTATTTGGGTATCACTGGTTTCATCCAAGCCCATTGATATTTGATAATAGGACCTGTCATCACCTATTTCCTCTTTCCCCCTATCATGTTTTATTTTCATACTAATCTAAGGCTCCCAAATCTCAGGGGTCTAAACTGTGCCTGATAGAGGCCACAGACCCAGTAGATTGATGTCCATAGGACTATCCTTCAGTGAAATCTACCTGAGTCAGAGAATAATACATGTTCTGTATTTCCTGATGAGGATATGGACATTTAATTCTAAATTTTAATATAGAATTCTAAAATTTAATATAGAGAGATTTATCTTCATTTGGATACAGCCCTAAGTATTCAGGGTTTAGAGGCCACATTGGACAAATAATTCCTACTGAAACCTTAATACCCTTAATATGGTTTCATAACAGAAGGTAATACTTACTAATTCACCAGAGAAATGAAATGCTCACATTATGTGGGATGGTTGCCACGTTGAAATGCTCTCATCCCCCACTTGGCCACTGTGTTTGCCAGGAACATCTCCAAGATGGAGAATATGCACAAATACACAGAAAGAATAACTCCACTTTTCTAGATATAAAAAGAAAATCTATCATTTTGTGGATCTTTAACTTCCTAAAATTTTTAGCATCAAAAGGATAATATAAAATTGCAAAGTGTTTAAAAATTAGAATAGTTACCTATAACATCCCACCAGTTTAATACAATAGTATGATTTTTACCTGTTTACATGATATTGGCACTATGTGACTAGCCATTAGTGATAAAAACATTTTTTAATATTTAAAATGTCTTTAATATTAAAGAAAACTTAAAATGACAGTTTATATTCCAAATCATATTAGTTTCACAATAAATAGTGATTAGACATTTATCTAACTTACAAAATGATCACCCCATTAAGTCTAGTACCCATCTGACACCACACGGAGTTATTACAATATTATTACTATATTCCCTGTGCTGTACTTTGCATCCTGTTACTGTCTTTATCACTGGTGATTTGAACATCTAAACCTTTCCCGCTTTTTACTCATTCCTCCAATCCCCTTCCCATCTGGCAGCCACCACAATGTTCTCTGTTTCTATGAGTTTATTTCTATTTTGTCTGTTCATTAATTTATTTACTTTTTAGATTCCACATATAAGTGAAATTACATGATATTTGTCTTTATCTGACTTATTTCACTTAGCATTATACCCTCTAGGTCCATCCATGTTATTGTAAAAGGCAAGATTTCATTCTTTTGCATGGCCCAGTAATATTTCATTATATATATACATGCATACACACACACACACACACACACACGCCCACACACCACATCTTCTTTATCCATTTGTTTATGGATGAACACTTAAGTTGCTTCCATATCTTGGCTGTTGTAAACAATGCTGCAATGAGCATAGGGGTGCATATGTCTTTCAAAGTTACTGTTTTGAGCTTCTTCAGATAGATACCCAGAAGTGGAAATGCTGGGTCATATGGGTAATTCTATTTTTAATGTCTTGAGGAATGTCCACACTATATTCCATAATGGTTGCACTGATTTACAATCCTACCAAAAGTACACAAGGCTTCCCCTTTCTTCACATCCTCACTAGCAGTTGTTTGTTGATTTATTTTTGTTAGCCATTCTGATAGGTGTGATATGATACCTCATTATGGTTTTAATTTGCATTTCCCCAATAATTAGTGATGCTGAGCATCTTTTCATAGGTCTATTGGCCATCTGTATGTCCTCTTTGGAGAAATGTCTATTCAGGTGCTCTGGCTATTTTTTAATTGGATTGTTTGTAGGAGGGTTTTTTTTTTTTTGGATGTTAAGTTGTATGAGTTCTTTATATATTTTAGATATTAACCCCTAATAGGATGTTTCATTGCTGAGTATCTTCTCCCTTTCAGTAGGTTGCCTTTTAGTTTTGCTGATGGTTTCCTTTGCTGTGCAAAAACTCTTTAGTTTGATGTAGTCCTATTTGTTTTTCTTTTGTTCCCTCACCTAAGGAGATATATTAAAAAATATACTTCTAAAAGTGATATCAAACAGTTTACTGCCTATGTTTTCTTCCAGGAGTTTTATGGTTTTGAGTCTTATATTTAAGTCTTTTTTTCACATTTGTTATAGTTGTTCAAGTACAGTTATCTCCATTTTCACCCCACCACTGCCCCCTACCCCAGTCATCCCCACTTCCCACCCTTGATCCTACCCACCTTTGGTTTTGCCCTTTATACATGTTTCTGAAAACCCTTCCTCCTTTTCTCCCCACTATCCCCTTTCACTTCCTCTCTGGTTACTGTCAGTTTGTTTTTAATTTCAATGTCTCTGGTTATATTTTGCTTACTTGTTTATTTTGTTGATTAGGTTCCACTTAAAGGTGAGGTCATATGGTATTTGTCTTTCACCACCTGACTTATTTTGCTTAGCATAATGCTATCCAGCTCCATCCATGCTGCTGTGAAGGGTAGGAGCTCCTTCTTTCTTTCTGCTGTGTAGTATTCCATCACGTTAATGTATCACAGTTTTTGATCCACCCATTTACTGATGGGCACTTTCGTTTTCAGCACTCAGCTATTGTAAATTGTGCTGCTATGAACATCAGGGTGCAAAGGTTCTTTTGAATTGGTGTTTCAGAATTCTTAGGGTAAAATCCCAGCAGTGGTATTTATTTCTGGGTCAAAAGGAAGTTCCATTTTCAGTTTTCTGGGGAAATTCCATAGTGTTTTCCATAGTGGCTGCATCAGTCTGCATTCCCACCAGTAGTGTTCCAGGGTTTCCTTTTCTCCACAACCTCACCAGCACTTGTTGTTTGTTGATTTGTTTATGACGGCCATTCTCACTGGTGTGAAGTGGCATCTCATTGTGGTTTTAATTTGCATCTCTCTGATGGCTAGTGATGCTGAGCATCCTTTCATATATCTCTGGGCCCTTTGTATGCCCTCCTTGGAGAAATGTCTGTTCAGGTCTTTAGCCCATTTTAAACAAATACTTATATTTATTTAATATTTTTGTGTCTTTGCAAGTATTCCTTCATCTGAATCTCAATATCTAGATTTTAGTTATTTTATTTTATATAGTACACCTTATTGGGTTTCTTGGCTTTTTGGTGGTCAAAGTTAGCGACCTGTTTAGTGGTTTGGATTCATATTTGTGGTCAAGCTAAATGTGAATGAATACTTTTTATCACCTCTACCTTTGTCTGACAACAAAATACTCTCAGTTCATTTATAAACAAATTTAAAGAGTAAGTCTCCAATTGTACACAAACAAACAAACAAAAACAACCTTGTACTTACCACTGGCCATTGAATCTTCACTTGTTTCACTACCAGAAGTATAATTTCAATTATAAATAGAAGTAGACCAATCACTGCGAAGGCATAGCTGTACATGTTCACCTTTATGGTGCACTTCAACTGGAATAGATACAAGATGTCAACTAGTCATATTTCTACCAGTCCAAATAAACTGGAATGAAGTTATCAGTTTGCATTACTGGCAACTATTGTTATAATTTCAGACCTTTTCAAAATTAGGTAATGTTTGAGTTCCCCAAACTCTAAATTTATCAGGATCCCAACAGGACTCAATATTTTCTTTCTTTCTTTTTTGTTTTTTGATATTGCATGCATGAATTTCTTTTACTTCTTCAATACAAAATTTGTAAATTCTGAATCATAACAGTGATTGATACTTTAACATGTTTCCAAACAATGCAAAGACCTTAGGCCACTTTACCTGTATTTCAGCCTATATTCTATTGTTGTATCTTTGTTTTTTTCATATATTTTGAAATTTACAAAGTGTTTTTTCTAATGTTTATACAGTAAATATTCATTTATATCTACTGCATATCTGCCAATTTCTTTGCTTTTTTTACTGTTCATGACATGACATTCTAAATAAACTTAACTTCTAAGGGTAAAATAAATTTTTAATTGACTGTTTTTTAGAGAGAGAGAGGAAGGGAGAGAGAGAAACATTGATTAATTTATGCATTCAATGATTGATTCTTATATGTGCCCTAACTAAGTACTGAACCCTTGGTGCATCAGGATAATGCTCTAACCAACTGAGACACCTTGCCAGGGCTAAAATAAAATTTTAAAAATGCTGTAACAATTTTAATTTCTGGCACTGGGGTAAATTTTTTACTTTAAAATTATACAGTGTGTATTGTAAAATTACTTTCATGTAATTATAACTCATTATACATGTGTAATACAATATGTAATAATTGGGGTTCTTTTTTGGCTATATTCACTCCACATCATCAGATTTGTTCTAATTATAGTGCTCCTTTTCCTGCTGTATAGCAGTGCTGTATATATTTGCCATGATTTAATAAGTCATATAATATTTACCTTTGGAAAGAAGGAAGGATAAAGTTACTGAAAGATGACATGAGAGGGGCTTCTGATACATTTGACTTTGGAGGCGATTCCCTGGGCATTCACTCTATGATAATTAATTGACACGGGTATTTATGTTTTGTATGTTTCTTGTATTTGTGCTAAATTTTGATTTAACAATTTGAAGGTGAATTAGAGTACACATAAAAAAGAAATAACTAAAATTCAAGAAACACTGGTTAGACTAATAATAACAAAGTAATGTTTTTTTGGGGAAAATCACATTGAAAATTCTAAAATATTTTAACTGAATAATCCTGAAATTACCACATATTAAAATTTGAGAGATGCCACTAAGCTGATGAAGCATGAATCTGATGAGGCTATTAAAAAAAGCAAGTAAAATCCAAAGAAAATAATAAAGACAAGAATAAGAAGTAATAAGATAGAAAAACATACAAAAGAGAGGATTATAAAACCCAAAGGTGGTTCTTTAAGGTAATGAATTTAATATAACCCTGGTGTGCTAACTAAAGAAAAAGTGAAGATAATTTCAGAAATATAAAAAATGAGATCCTGTAGATACAAGATTTATGCTTCTGGTATGATAAAAAAGCTTATGGAAAGCAAATGTTTCCTCTGAGAACAACTAGAAAAACAGGATACAATACAAACAAGTATTTCATCTATGTAAAAGCATCAAAAAACCCGGTGGAACACTGAGGAATATATACCACAAAGAGGTGAGCAGATATTCTACAGGTGATCTTTCCTTGGGAGCATTTGTCAGAGCAAGAGGCTGAGGTTCCAAATTTTGCCTGACAGAGGGTTATTTCTAGTGAACAGAGGAATTGCCATAGCTTTTGGTATTCTTGACAGGCTAGAAAGCTAAAATTGCAAACCTGAGAAGACAGGCTTCTGAGGAAAAGGAAGGTAAAAGAAATTAGCCAGCTCTATGACCAATTTTCTCTTCAGATGCTAATCATATTTTGAAGCTAGACTGGTCAACAGGCTAATTAAGAAGAAAGTTCTTGGCTGGAAAGCAGAGCAGAGTTTCTGGCCATGTAATTGTGCTGAGGAAACATGAATCAGGACTGCCAGGGGAGGTTTCTTATAAACATGTCAGATTCTTAATTGCAAACCTTGGCTGTATAGTGCAAGTAAAAGATGAATGAGAGGTATGTGAATTCTATCCAAATTGCCACCCAGCTTCACTACCAGTTTGTCAGCCTAGGAAAGGAATGGGTGAACCCTTTCTGGAAGAACTGAGTGTCAGCTGACGTGACTATAATTTTATTTATACACCACTTCTGACACTCCATCAAAACTTACTAGATAAGTTAAAAGCCATGATCATGTTTTCTTTTTTCTTCTTTTTGATTTTATTTTTTTATTTTTAGAGAGGGAAGGGAGAGGGAGAAAGAGAGAGAGAAATATCAATGTGCGGTTGCTGGGGGACATGGCCTGCAACCTAGGCATGTGCCCTGACTGGGAATCGAACCTGCGATGCCTGGTTCACAGCCCGCGCTCAATCCACTGAGCTACGCCAGCCAGGGCGACATGATCATGTTTTCAAAAATTCTAGGAAAAGTCAACAGAAATAGTTTCATAATAAGTGACAGTTATGGGACTTAAAACTGATGAGGACTTCAAAATTACTATTAATGTATTCAAGAAAATAGGAAAAAATCAAGCAGATAGATGAGCAGATAGGGAATTTCATAGAAGAATTATAACCAAATGGAAGTTCTAGAACTGGACAAATATAGTAACTGAAATGGAGGACTCCATGACCGCATACAGAAAATAGCATTGGTGACCTGGAGGGTAGAGCAATAGAAAACGATGAAATGAAAGTAAAGAGAGAAAAAAAAATAAAAGAAAAAGAGAAAAGTATGAGAAACATGTGGGGCATAGTGAAAATATTTAATATGCATTCAATTTTAAGCAGTTCTGGAAGTAGCGAAGAGGTGATCTGTCCAAAGCAATGTTTGAAGAGAGAAGAGCTAATACTTTTCCAAAGGTGATAAAAAATTAATCCAGATATTCAATCCTTCTTAAATATGTATACTTGCCTAATATCAAATAAGATCAATAGAAAACATACCACATCTAGGTGCATCGTAGTTAATCTATTGAAAACTAAAGGTAAAGGGAGAGTTGTTAACAGTAGTACGAGGGAGAAAGACACGTCGTGCTAAAAGAAACACCAACACTGACAGAAACTTCGGTGTTAAAGTTGGAAGCCCGAACACAACAGAATGACATTTTGAAGGTGCTGAAAGGAAATAAAATGTCAACCTAGAATTCTATGCATTAAAGAAAAAAATGATAAAATAAGGTTATTTTCAGACTATCAAAAGCTGGGAGAAGTTTTGCTCCGAATGCTTGTGCTAAAAAAATAGCAAGGGAATTTTCTCGACAAGAGGGTAAGTAATCCCAGACTGAAATGCTGGAAAAGATGAAAAGACATATAGATATATGGATAAATCTCAATAAATAGCATGTATTACTTTACTTTGTTTTGCTGGGCTTATAGACTACTTGCATACTATCTTGTACTCAGTCAGGACATTCTTTCAATTCCCCCCCCCCAGCCTTCCCAGACTAAGTATTTGTTCCTAAGCAATGGTTAAGTGTTGGATTCTGGAGCTAAGCTGTCTGGGTTCAAAGTTGAACTACATTATTTATAATCTAGATCCAAATCTAGGTCTAGTTGCTTATACTCATGGTATTTCAATTTTCTTATCTACAAAATGGGTATATAATATTGCCCACACTTATGGGCTTGGTTATGAGATAATATGAAAAAAAAACTGAATAAGGCATCTGGTATACAGAAACCATTAAAGCATACAGAAACCAATAATAAGTTAAATATTAACTTATCATTATTCTATTCACACGTTTTTCTCTCCTGCTGGTTCAAAGTACTCACACGTACAGGTTTTCTATCACATTTGACATCTTAATTTAAAATGAATGATATGTCCTATTTAAATATCCATTCCAAATTTTCTGGTTTCCTTTATGCATCCTGTATTATTTTAATGTTTTTTGAAATTAGCAAAGAATTTTGTTGGAGTAATTGATTTTTAAAATAAAATAATATGTAGCAACGTTTTACATTTAAGTATTTTGGATAGATTTTTACTATTTTAGAGGCAATGAAATCTCCTCCTTACTAATATCCTTGCTTTTGACAAATTAAATTTTTATCTTTGAAATTGCTTCAATTATTCTGACTTACCAACCTCGGGGAACGCTTCTTCTCTGCTTCTATTGCAAAAATTCCTGACATGACATACTGTAAACAGAGAGAGTTGCACATAAGTATCTTTTCATCGTCACCCAAGAGATTCTTCTCACAACTTTAGTAACTTTAAAAAAATATTAATAAGTTTAATGAAAGGTCTGTAAAATGTAACATCATGCCAACTTCATTAATTGCTGAATTTAGACTCCATAAAAATTTTATTACATTCGAAAATGATTTATAGATTGTATTTTGTTCACTTCACAAGATTTCCCAAGTATTTGCTGAGAAGGTATATAAAATAGTAAAATAAATGAGTTATTTATAATTTTTCAAAAAATAAAATAACCTTTTGATTTTCCAAAGCAAAATGAGAACATATTTCTTATATCCATTTGAAATATCTTCAATGGATATAAGAATTCCTTGACATGAGAGACTGTATGTTTTCACCAATAGTATCTCTAGCACATTGTCTAGCCACAGAAGCAAGCACTAAACAAATTGAGTAAGTGAATGAATTTATTTACTCACAAAAAAGGATGCCCCAAATGGATATCCTGATAGCAAAACTACAGGCAGGTAGATTAAAAATGCTTCACTTTCCCTTTTATATAAACGCATCCATGTATGCCCCAGAGCACTGTGGAACAGACCAATCATTACTTGGGCAGCCTGTAAGACAGGAATGTCATAATCAATGACCCAGACATATCTGATTTTAAGAGAGCTACAAAGTGGGTGACAGAGAGTGCATAGAGGGAGTATAGCTTCCATGTTTCTGGATCATAGGAGTCTCTGCTACTATTTTGTTCAGCCCTAGAAATGATCAAACACTGGGGAGAAGCCAAGGTGGTGGAGGAAGGTAGTAGCCACAAAAGCACTTGGGATTTCTATATGTAGCTCATACAGGGATTATTCATGGGGGTATTTTTTAAAGCAACTTTTAGAGATGTGCTTGCTCTCAGGTAAGTGAATATTTATGGGTTTGTTTATAGACGAGGACAGAAGGACACACACCTGGCATCTCTGCTTCTGAGAGAAGAACTGCAGTCTCTGCAGGCCCTTCTGCCTCTGCTTCCTCTTGTCTGTCTGGTCTTATATATACTAGCTTCAGTTCCATTTGTTTCCTGTGATACCTTTCTACCATCACCATCCCCCTCAGCCAGATAATGGGACAATGTTTTTCTTTTGATAGTAATTTTGACCTTCAGCATCATGAGGTGGGAGGACCCACTCATAACCAGATCTGTGGAGTCCTAAGATTCTGACCCCAGTGATCTTAGGTACTTTTCTGAACCATGATTTATCTTACAGTTTTGGTTTTTAAATCTGATTTATGGCCTCTCTAACTAGGATTATGATGGGGACAGGTACAGCATGCTTACTTTGGTTAGGATTCAGGCGTAGGAATAGTAGTCCAGAATATCACCTTCCCCTAGAGCACAATGCTGTGAGTTGATCAATGTCTACAAAGCCCTATGATTTAGATGATCTCTTTACTGTAACCCCTGACCTCATCATTTTCTTTTGGACCCACAGTCTCAGATTTACTTCAAATTCTTTATAGACATATATAGACAAAAGGAAATCATAGAGGTAGGATTGCTGGAACTCAATCCATCAGTTTTCTTCTATTGGGTAGTTGGGGTAAAGGAGTCAATATCTCAAAAAAACCCCAAACATTTGGAACTTGCAACATTAAGGTCATTTATCAACTCAAGTAGCACTTGGTCCTTACCCCCAACATTCTGGTTTCTTTTTTTAACACAATGCGGGGTGATGGCATCTTATCCAAAATAGAGCATAGATATTAAAGAGAGTAAATGGAATCCATTCCTAAAAGAAAATTTAGAAAATAAACATACTTTTCTCAGATAAGGCAGTTAAAGGTCAATGAGAAATTTATTCTTGCTTTCTCTAATTTTTCATAATGAAATAATTATCTGAAATAAGAATCTATAATCAACCCATTGATATATTCTCTTGAATATAATTAACGATCTCTTAAAATTCTAACTGTCCTATTAAATTTTATCTTTTATTAACTTTAGGTACACTCTATGAGTCCTTATCCCTCTTGGATGCAAACAACAGAATTTAAACTGGCCATTTTAAGCAAAATAGGATATTAGTGAGTGCACAGAATCATTGGGAAGGTTAAGGTTACAGAACAAAGCCCAGAGACAACCACCTATCTAGGCTGAGGAGAAGATGTTCTTGTTTCTTCCCACCTCAGAACTATGATGTAGATGGTCAAAAATTCCCTGCCTCCCTGGGCAATCATCTGTGCAAACAGAATGATGCTCAGTATAGGGTCTTTTTTGTTATTCTCTTCCAAATCAAATTCTAGTATAGGGGTATGTGATTGGTAGAACCTAGATCAAATGCCTGCACCTTGACAGCTGGAGAAGCTGGGGATATAATTCTTTGGATTCCAGTTTCAGAAAGGAAACTTTCACAACTTAAGCAACCAATAAAAAAAGAGATGTTCAAAAAATATGGCAGTCATGCATGATTGCTCACTATTCATGACTGTGTACACCCTTTTGGGTATGTGTTCCTACACTCAGTTCATGCTTAGTATCTGTGGGAACTACTTCCTGATTTTACTTAATTGGAAGAGAAGCAGAAAATTGGTCTCAAGTTGGAACGATCAGCATCTCTTTCCCAGGAATTATATATTTAGAACTAAGACATAGTCTTAGTCTGGGCTTGTCTCTTGATAAAAAGATATGAACTCTTGAAACAAAGAACATCATCATGTTCTATGGTATGGCTGAGAAAACATCCAGAAAAATCAGAGATGAGAAATAAAGCAAGAGAACAGATGACTTTAAATTTCCTAATTCTGATCCTTTTCTGAAACTGATATGCTTTCCTGCTCTTGGGTTCAAGGAGACATATCCACATTTTAAAAATACATTTTCTTTTGTTTTGATTATGCAAGTATGAATTTTCCCTGTTACTTGCAACCAAAACATTTTTTTATTCTTGCTTTGTCTTTATTATAACTATTCTCCTATGGCTTTGAAAATTCATTTTTTTGATTCTGCAAAATCCTATGGATCATAATTCTGCCCTGGTTTACATTTATTTGTCAACTTTTTATCAACAGCCAACTCTGATGTCTAAATTCTTAGTTTCAAAATCTTTATTTAAACGAATTTCTTTTACAATTCACATCAACCACCAATTCTCAAAGATCGGTTAACAAATGGATGCATCAATGACATAGGAAACAGAGAAAACAGAGCATAATATTATGGGATGAATAATAGAGGTTTAAGTTCAAATCTCTCCTATTTCCCTTCAACCTTTCTTTAGTCACATGATCATCAGAGTCCCTTTTCCCACTATGGTTTTGGATGCTTCTTTGGGACCTCTTTTCTGTATTTTGTTAGAAATAAGCTCATTGATTATTTATTGCCATTCTTTTGAATTATTGCCTTGAGTTTAGTATAGGTTATCATGAATTCCTTCATAGGTTCCAGCAGCAGCCACAGCTATCTAGTGTGCTCTCACTCACAGAAAGGTGTCAGGAGACTGTGTGTCAAATACCATAATGGCTGCTCCATCTTTATGGCTCCATCAGGCTGGGGGAGACCGAACTTTGTCTACCTGCATCTGCCCTAAAGCTCCAGCAAGGTGCTTCTCCTGAGCCCAGTACAACTGAAACAGCTTTGTGATCCCCATTGTCTAACTCAAAAATGGGGGAAAAAACCCTAACTATACCTTTCTAAAAAGTAGAAAAATACAGAACAATAATCCAGTGACCACAGGCCAAATTGAATTTCTATGGACAGGCCATCTGAATGTCAGGAAGTGATTCCCAGAAGAGCCACTTCTCACATAGGGCACTTTCACTGGCCTGTTCCAGGTGGGCAGCAGCAGCATTTACTTATTTAATCACCATTAAAGATTCTATCAAGCAATGCTCACAAACTCAGGTGAGAAAGGGAATACACAATCAGAGAAACTCTCAACTCATCATTCTTGGAAATCAACCATCAAGAATATGCGTTTCTTGTCAATAATATTGTGGTAAATTTACACAGTGACAGATAATTACTAGAATTAGTGGAGCGATCACATTTTGAGGTATAAAAATGTCGAGTCACTATATTGCACACCCAAAACTAATATAACTAGTATAGGATTGTATGCCATCTATACTTAAATTAAAAAAAAAAAACAAATTAAAAAATTTTTACAAAAAATATGAATTTCTGTTTATATATTCTCTATTGTGAAATCTAATGCATATCTCCTAAACCACAAAGAATACAGAAATATGGTCAAAAGGTGGAAGGCAGGATTCACTCAATATGGCCACTACTTGCTCCATGATCCTGGGATAAATGCCCAAGTCACTATATAATTACCTTCTTCTCCTGTAAATTAACCAACTTACCTTTACCTGGGAGGGTGCTGTGTGTGTAAAATGGGCCAGTCATCGAAAACACACAGTGGAAGAAGGGGTGTTGAAAGGAATAAGCAAAAAGTAGCACGATGTATTAGTTGGTGTTCTTCCCAACTGTAGGCACTGGGACGAGAGGGTC
This sequence comes from Tonatia bakeri, assembly GCA_004024845.1. Classification (NCBI taxonomy): domain Eukaryota; kingdom Metazoa; phylum Chordata; class Mammalia; order Chiroptera; family Phyllostomidae; genus Tonatia; species Tonatia bakeri. The sequence goes on from PVIA01006474.1 coordinate 69,846, forward strand.
GTGGGAAACACCTGCCCTCCAGTGTAGTTTTAGTCCCAGCACCGGTGACAACCAGGTCAAAGCTCCCTGCATTCACATGTAGTCCCACAGGGAGCGTGATGTTGTAGCTGGTGCCCTCGGTTGGGGGCCTCGCAGTCCGGGGACCCAGGTGGGGGCTGCTTCTTCGGTGGAGGTGCCCTTCACTTCCGCTCACGTGGCTCCAATGCTACAGTTGTCACCAAGAGCGTGGATGCTGCAGCTGCTGCGCGAGGAGCCCTGCAGACACCTTCCGCATAGTGGGACACCTTCCGCGCAGTGGGACGCCTTCCGCGCAGTGGGACACCTTCTATACAATGGGATCTTGGGAAGATACACTGAGCCTTTAGGCTCCCAGGAGGAGTGTAGAGTAGTGGGGCTGACAGAGATGCCACCTTTCCTGGCTCTGTGTGCCCCCTGACAACCAACAATGTTCTACAATCTCTTTGGTCCTTAGTGTATGCTTTTATAGAGTGGAAATCATACCAGCTCAGGTACTCCACAGGTTTATGCCACAGAACTTTGGGGACTAAAGTTGTTTTACACATTCTATTGCTGCAATCAGACGGATATACATCCTTCATGCTGAATCTGACAGCTTACGTTTTATACTCATTGTTTACCAACCGTCTGAACACATGGTAGGAACAAAATCTGATCTGAGTGGCTGAATTATTTGCATCACATGGCTAATTATGGGCAGTGGATGGGACTAATGCTTACTGAGCTTTGTGTTTGTTTTGCCAGTTAATACTTCAATAAATTTTCCCTGAGTGCCCGTGTGTGCCAGGCATTTTCTCAAGACTGGGGATACAGCAGTGAAGCAAACAGATTAAAAACCGTACCCTCCTGGGGGCTTATTTTAAGAAGGGGGAAGTGAATACTAAACAAGATCTGTAAGGGAAGTTTATAGTATGTGAAGAGTAATACAAGGAGAAAAATTAAGCACAGAAGGGGGATAAGGCATGTGTGTGGATGGAAATGTGAGGACAGTCAGAAAGTCCTCCCTGGAAAGAGGGCATTTGACCAAAGGCCCAGAGACAGGGAAGGAGAGCCCTTTGTGGCTGCCGGAGCGGAGGAGCCGCAGAGCAGTGCCTGAAGGTGCTGAAGGAGGAGGGTGTGGTGGAGCAGGGGGTGAGGACAGGAAGGCAAATCATACAGGGTCTTTGCAGGACTTTGGCTTTACCTGTGAGGTGAGATATTACTGAAAGTATGTTTAACTTTTTATTATGAAAAATTTCCAACTGCAGAAAAATATATGATAGGTCCCATGTGGACATTACTTAGCCTCAGCAAAGCTTGTTTCATCAATTATCCTTCTCTTTGTTTTGTTTTGTTCTTACTAGGCCAGATGACATTAAGTATTTTAGCTGATTTTGTGTTCTAACAGGTAAGAGGAGAGTTTTTATTTTTTTAAACAATATCATTATTAAATGTAATAAAATTAACAACAGTTTCTTGATCTCGTCTAATAACCATATCCATCTTCAAATTTCTGATTGTCTCACAAATGCCTTTTTGTAATTGGTGTGTTTGAGTCACTATCCAAAGAAGGTCCTCTTACTGCGTTTGGTTGCTTTATGTCTTAAGTTTTTAAAAAAACTTTCAGTTTTTCTCCCTTTAAAATGCCATGTATTTAGTGAGAAGACTAGGTAGGTCATTTGTCCCTTTAATTCCCCACATTCTGAATTTACTAATTGCTTCTGTGTGGTATCACTTAACTTGTTTCTTTCGTCTCCGTATTTCCTGCAACCTAGTGGTCGTATACAGAGGCTTGATTAGATTTCAGTTCAAATTTTTCTGGCAAAATGCTCCATGGTTGGAACTGTCTGCCATCTTTTGCATCACACTGGGAAGCACCTGATGACTGGTTTGCTTGTTCTAGTGATATTAAAATTGAACTGTGCGTTTAGGTTTCATCTTTATCTATCCATCACACATTTTCTCAGGAACTTCTTTCCTAAAGAATTTTAGAATACACTGATGTTCTTTACTTAGATCTATGCCACCGGAGATTCCACAATTGTGGTTTTCTTAAACCTATTATTTTTCTTAATTTATTATCTGGCATTCTTCTGAAAAAATAATTCCCTCAATGAATTATTTGATTCTCCAAACACAGTTTGTGTAAGAAAGGACAAAAAGCAAAGGCATTCTGGAATGGCACAATAAGGACTTCCAAAAATCTGCTCCTCCATGAGAAGTAATGAGGACACTGGGAAAAAATGTCAAAGGCAACTTCTCAGAATTCTGAAACTTAATCAAAGACTTGAAATAATCTGAGAAATGTTTCTTCAAGAAAAATGGCTGATTTTTGCCAACAAGATTTGTGGCATTTTAATGTGCCCTATTTTCACAACCCTCTTCCATCATTTGGTAGCCTTGGAAACCACAGCCTCAGAATGATGGTAACTGAAAATCAGCAGTTTAGCAGCCACTAGAAGCGCCAGATTTAGAAGAACAGATTTAGAACTCCTCCAAAACCCTCCTCCAGAGAATTGTCACTAGTTGACCAGTATGGCAGTTCTTTGGGAAAGTTTTATGCATAGAGCTTATCTTTATGTGACTTGACTCAGTGCTCACTCAGTGAGAAGAGTCCTATTACAGGGTATTTGTGGAATCTGACAGGTGGGTTTTTAAAAACTGTAGCTGCCAGCTACCTAAGAAAGCAACAACAGTAGCAACACCAGCAGAAAAGAGGCTGGACAAAAAACTTAAAGTGAAAATCTAGGGTACTTCTGGCCAAGATGGAGGCATAGGTAGACACACTGTACCTCCTCCCACAACCAAAAGAAGGACAACAACAATTTAAAGACAAACAACAACAAGAACTGACAGAAAATTGAACTGTATAGAAGTCCGACAATCAAAGAATTAAAGAAGCCATATTCATCCAGACTGGTAGGAGGGGTGGAGTCAGGCAGTGTGGATGGAGAGGACTCTCGGCTAGGCAGCAGCTAGTGACCAGGGCACACAAGGAGGTGGCTGGCAGACCCAGTGAGGTGGTGGATTGTGGAATGGGGCGTGCAAGGCTGCAGCTGGCCTGCAAGGCAGTGGCTGGCAGACTGGGCGGGCCCACATTCTCTCGCAGATAAACCAGGCAAAACAAAGAGGGAGCAGGAACTCCCAGCCCCACAGAAAAGTTCATTGGAGAGACCCACAGGGTCCTGGAATGTACACAGACCCACCCACCTGGGAACCAGCACCAGAAGAGCCCAATTTGCCTATGGGAAGCAGGGGAAGTGACTGAAAACTGGCAGAGATCTGAGCAAGTGCCATTGTCCCCTCTTGGACCCCTTCCCCATGTATAGCATCACAACCAAGCGACCTGGGTTACCCTGCCCTGGTGAACACCTAAGGCTCCACCCGTCATTACAAAACAGGCATGTCAAGACAAAAAAAAATGGCCCAAACAAAAGTACAGATTAAAGCTCCAGAAAAAATTCAACTAAGTGACTAAGAGGTAGCCAACCTATCAGATGCACAGTTCAAAACACTGTAATCAGGATGCTCACAGAATTCATTGAATTTGATCACAAATTAGATGAAAAAATGAAGCCTACACTAAGTGAAATAATGGAAAATGTACAGGGAATCAATAGTATTTGGAAGGAAACTGGGACTCAAATCAACAGTGTGGACCAGAAAGAAGAAAGAAACATCTAATCAGAAAAGAATGAAGAAACAAGAATTTTAAAAAATGAGGAGAGGCTTAGAAACCTCCAGGACATCTTTAAACATTCCCACATCCAAATTATAGGGTACCAGAAGGAGAAGAGGAAGAGCAACAAGTGGAAAACTTATTTGAACAAATAATAAAGGAGAATTTCCCCAATCTGGCAAAGGAAATAGACTTCCAGGAAGTCCAGGAAGCTCAGAGTCCCAAAGAGGTTGGACCCAAGGAGGAACACACCAAGGCACATCATAATTACATTAGCCAAGATAAAAATTAAGCAGAGAATCCTAGAAGCAGCAAGAGAAAAGGAGGCAGTTACCTACAGAAGAGTTCCCATCAGACTGTCAGCTGATTTCTCAAAAGAGACCTTACAGGCAAGAAGGGGCTGGAAAGAAATATTCCAAGTCATGAAAGGCAAGGACCTACATCCCAGATTGCTCTATCCAGTAAAGCTTTCATTTAGAATGGAAGGACAGATAAAGTGCTTCTCAGATAAGGTCAAGTTAAAGGAGTTCATCATCACCAAGCCCTTATTATATGAAATGTTAAAGGGACTTATCTAAGAAAAAGAAGATAAAAAATATGTACAGTAAAATGACAGCAAACTCACAATTATTAACACACACCTAAAATGAAAACAAAGTAAGCAAACAAATAGAACAGGAACAGTACCATAGAAATGGAGAGCACATGGGGCGTTATCAACAGGGTAGTGGGAGGGGGAGAGAGGGGGAAAGGTACAGAGAATAAATAGCATAGATGGTAGGTAGAAAATAGACAGGGGGAGGGTAAGAATAGTATGGGAAAAGTAGAAGCCAAAGAACTTATATATATGACACATGGACATGAACTACAGTGGGGGGGGGGGGATGTGGGGGGGAGAGGGTGTGCAGGGTGGAGGGGAGTGAAGGGGGGAAATAGGACAACTGTAATAGCATAATCAATAAAAAATATTTTTAAAGTGAAAATCTAGGGAATGATATGTCCTTTAGAGCTTTTTAAAGCTCTGACATATTCCTTGAAATCTAGTAGGTCTCACACATGTGCACAGGCCAAGGAAAGGCCTGAGGAGAAATTCGTCTCCGGTTGCCCATAAGGCTCTATGTGAGCAGGGGAAGTAAGGCAGAGTTTTAAACTTCCCAAATGTCAAAGGCATACCCTGACATACCTATAGAGCCCTTCAACGAGGGGTGGAAAGCTTGTAGGTTCAAGCTACTTAAGTATATCTCATCCCAATTATTACCTTAACACTAAGGTAATCAAGCAGAAACTTCAGTGACTGCACATGACAAAGAATTTAGACTTTTCAGATTCATCCAGGAAAACCACTAAACAAACAGCAACAGCAAATACTAGAACTCTAATAAAAACTCAGAGAATCTATTTTCCAATTCTGTTATATTTTCTAATTATATTATTTAGAATGTCTAGTTTTCATTAAAAAATTATAAGACATGCACAGAAACAGGATAATATGCATAGGAAAAAAGGGCATTAATGAAAAATGCCCCAAAGGAAACTCAGATGATAAATCTAATAGACATTGACTTTAGATAAGTTATTATAGATATATTAAAAAAGCTAAAGAAAACTATATCCAAAGAATAAAAAAACACATGAGAACAACATCTCAGTAAAAAGCAAGTATCAATAGACTTAAGTTATAAAAATAAAACCTAATAGAAACTCTATTGAGTTGAAAAGTACAATAACTAATAAAAAAATTCACTAGAGGGGCTCAACAGCATATTTGAGCTGTTGGAAGAAAGAGCTAGAAAAGTTTAAGTTAGGTTGATGTTGATTGTATAGTTTGATGAAGAGAACCAAAAGGGAATGAAAAAAATGAACAGAATCTCAATGATCCATGGGATATCATCCAGTATAACATTAGAGTCATAATGAGAAACTGATTCTAGTGAAGAGGAGAAAGAAAGGGTCATAAAGAGTACTTGAAAAGATAATAGCCAAAATTTCCCAAATTTGATGCAAATATTAATCAAAGAAGCTCAACAAATTCCAAGGAAAATAAACTCAAAGGGATCCATACCTACACACATCAAAGTCAAAATATGGAAAGACATCTACAAAGAAAAAATCTTTAAAGTAGCAAGAGAAAAGCAAGTTATGTGCAAGGAATCCTCAGTAAGATTAACAGCTGATTAATCATAAACCACGGAGGTCAGAAGGTAGTGGAATGATATCTTTAAGATAATGAAAAAGGAATATAAAAATGATTTCTATATCTAGCAAAATTAACCTTTAGAAATGAAGGAGAAATTAGATTTTGCCAGGCACATAAAAACAGAGAATTTTGTTGCTAGCAGACCTGCCAGCCGGGTGATCAGAGGCCAGATTTAGCTCATGGCCCAACATCAGGTCCTCCTTGTGTGTCCTTCAGGCTGAAAGGAAAAGCATGAGGCATGAAGTCAACTCCACATGAGGAAATAAAGAGCATTTACAAAGGTCACCAGATAGGTATGAATAAATGTAAAAGTCAGTATTAATGTATTTTTGTTCAAAAATTTATTGCTGAGAGGAAAAACATATATGTGCATGTGTTTGTATTTACATAATTTACAAACACATGCCTATAATACAATGTCATGCATATTTTGGAGATACTTAAAATATGCATATTATATATAATGAAATAATTACTCATGGAGGGAGGGAAGTGGGAGTTGGATATGAAGCTCACAGAACAATTTTTAAAAGCAGAGGAGAGTCTGTACAAACATAGCAAAGAACTTTTAACGAGATAATGTACCTAAACAGTTTTTAAAATTCAGTGTGAAAAACCATAGGGTAAAATTGTGGGCAAAAGGATGTAACATTTTGGGAAATGAACTTTCTGGAAAAACAAAAATCCAGGAGACATTCATTCATGTAGTCTCAATAATATAGGGATATTAAATATACCTTCTTCACTATAGGAAAGCTATGTAAATTTTAACAATATGTAGTAAGACAGAAATATTAGAAATTGTGTTTAGAGCTAATTTGCTGAGAGGCCTTCACAGGCAATGGGACCATTTATAATTTGTGCTAAATTTCATGATTTCCTTGAGTCAGCACTTAGTGCATGTCACACTATCCATGTTAAATCTAAATCCCACTCCAGAATAATGTACCCAATCTTAGAATTTCTCCTCTATGGAAGAATCCTTTGACTTAGGCTGACCAGATTTAACTTGAGAAAGATTAATGCTCACCTCCCCAGGCAGAAAAAATAACTATATTTATCCACTTAAATTTTTATTAATGAAATTGGGGAAAGGAAATACTGAGATGGGCTTAATTAATGTGCATTTTCAAACAAGGTTCCTGAACAAAGTGAAGTTCTTCATTTGCCACTGAACTTTCCTCCTTGATTGAGGTCCTAATGGTTCTTTCTCATGTAGGAAAAGGATCCCATTCTTCCATGCACCTGAGATGAGTTGAATGTTAGTAAATTGATCATTAATACATTCCAAAATAAAGAACTATAGGATTTTAGGTAGAATTTTGGAAAGAATGCTATTAGGAATGTCCTCATCATTAAGATTTTAAAATTAAACCATGCTCTTTTAATGTTTATAGTTTCCTCCCTCCCTTCCCCTTCCTCACTTCTTCCTTCCTCCCTTCCTTCCTTCCTCCCTTCCTTCCTTCCTCCCTTCCTTCCTCCCTCCCTTCCTCCCTTCCTTCCTCCCTCCCTCCCTCCCTTCCTTTCTCCTTTCCTCCCTTCCTCCCTTCCTTCCTTTCTCCCTTCCTCCCTCCCTTCCTTCCTTCCTTCCTTCCTTCCTTCCTTCCTTCCTTCCTTCCTTCCTTCCTGTTTCCTTGGGTTGAAAGTCAATGACAATGCTATATGAGTATATAGATCCCAAATCACATATTGATCATATAAGAACACATAGTTTTCTACTTAAACTAAATTGCATTATTATTTAGTATGGAGATGAATATTTATGTTAAATTCTATCTTTCTATATAAGAAAACATATATATTTAATTCATATTTTTCCTTTTTCACTTTATTCAGAGAAGAATTTAGAATTAGATGTGTGTTGCCCCAGCTGGGTAGCTCAGTAGATTGGAACATCACATTATATACTGAAAGGTTGTGAGTTCAATCCCTGGTGTGTGCAGAAGGCACCCAGTCAATGTTTCATCTCACAGTGATTTCTCTCTCTCTCTCTCCTTGTCTCCATCTCCCTCCCTCTCTCCCTTTCTTTCCCCCACCTTTTTCTCTCTAAAATCAATAAACATATCCTTGGGTGAGGATTAAAAAAAGAATTAGATGTGTGTGTGTGTGTGTGTGTGTGTGTGTGTTTCCTTTTGGCTAAAACTGTTTCATTTTTAAGTGCTGAATTCCAATGCCTTTAGATGGAACTTCAGCTCCCCATTTTACTGCTTGGCCATCATTTTCTTTCTTTCTTTTTTTTTTCATGAAAAGGGAGGGAAATGTTTATTTAATGCTATAAAGACTTAAAGTAGTGACCTAAGGTCTTCATCAAAATCCCAAAGTCCCTTAGAACACCCAAAAACATACACAGTCCTTCCTTCCCCCTTTCCCCAGTCTGGGATACCGTATCTCACGAAAAGAAATAGAAGTCCATGGCTCAGGCAGCCCCCAGTTCTTCCCAGTAATCCATCTCGGCTGGTAGGCCTCCCTCAGTTCCCGGACCATCAGCTGTGTCACCAGGATCTCTGTGAAAGCCAGGTGGTGCTTCCCCCTTCTAAAGTTGTGGGGGTCCCCACTCTGACAAAGCTGCGAGGTTCTCTCTCCATTGCCACAGCCACGTGGTCCTCTCGGCACAATGGCCATGGGAGTCCCCACTCTGCCAAAACTGCGTGGTCCTCTCTCCCAGGGCCACAGGAGTCTCCACTCTGCCAAAACCGCGTAGTTCTCCCCACCAGTGGCTGCCGTGGCTCTCTCCCTGCACAATGGCCACAGGAGTCTCCACTCTGCTAAAGACGGAGTGGTTCTCTCCTTGGCCATCATTTTTTAATCACAAATTTGACCTTTGAACCTGGCTTTTTACTTGGGCCATAATCTCCTAAGGTTGTTATTCTGTCCTTAACTTTTCCAGCTATAGCTCTATAGTTTCCCCATGGGCAATACCATTAATACCTACAGCTTGGTCCAACACTTATAAATTTACAACAATCCTAATGCTGAATTTTCATCATAAACCTCTCCAGCTCTAGGCTCATATTCTAAATTTCTTACAAGAGGTTTCTACTCAGATTATCTCAAAGCACCTTAAATTAAGTATATCCCAAACTGAACCTGTCATTTCACACACAAAATCATTTCCTAGTTATTTTTTTCCATTCAGGGGCACTATCATCACCTGAACACCCTAAAAGGAAAGCTCAGGAGCACTTACAAATGGAAAAAATCTGACAATTCTTTTGATATAATCTAAGCATGTGTGTGTCCTCCTTTTCTCCATCTCCCACAGTTAAAGTCTGGATAGGTAAAATTACAGCATGAGAGCCTGGTATTGCAGTGTGACATTCATTTCTGTAGTAATTTATCCCCATCTAGTTCCTTGACCCCTATTTTCCACCAATCACCCCTGCAAAAACCATGCCCCAGCCTCATTAATTTATAATACTTAACACCCCATTACTATGTTTTGTTTAGTTTACCATCTTAATATGTAGATTGCTTTGCCTAAATAATCTCTTTTTTGAATTAACCTGAAAAAATTAAGAATAGAGAGGGAATTAATTTTTTCTGAAAGCTTTTTTTCCTCTTCATTGATAGTTTTTGAGACCTTAAGAAACACATAATTTAAAAGAAGTTTTCCCATATTATGGTGCTTATAATTTCTATCTTCCAATAATCCGCACAATGACAATTTTGCTAGGAATAAAACCAATAGTCTTGAGGGGGTTAGTATATTTTATTGATTATGTTATTAGAGTTGTCCACTTCCCCCCTTTGCCCTGGTCTGCCCAGCACCCCCTTCCCTCCAGCAGTCCCCTCCTAAGTTCATGTCCATGGGTTGTGCATATAAGTTCTTTGGCCTCTTCACTTTCTCTGCTATTCTTAACATCCCCCTATTTTGTTCCTATCAATTATGCTTTTTAATCCCTGCACATTTCCCCCTGTTCTCCCCTTTTCCCCTGCCAGATGATTATCCTCCAAATGATCTCCATACCTATGATTCTGTTCCTGTTCTGGTTGTCTGCTTAGTTTGTTTTTCTTCTTGGGTTTTAAATGCTGGGATTTACCTATATCATTTCAGCCTTACCTCATAGTTTGGACCCAAAGTTTCCTTGGGCTTCTTCCATTTCCTTACATTATTTAGTCATTTTGCTCTTATTTTCATTCTATCAGAGCAATAGTTGACTTCACCTCAGTCATTTTTACTTTAGTATGAATGAGTTTCAATGCCTATTCCTAACAGGTACTTGGAGGAAAATATTATTGTGATGTCCATGACTTCATCTAAGTACACATGAAGTCCTAGAACCAGGAATATTTGAGAACAGGATCTGTCAGCATCTCCTTTTCTCTTTTTTCTCAACTCTCCTTTTTCTTCTTCTGCTCTAAGACTCCCAGGTCATTCTTATTCTTTCTTGTTATTTCCTAAATCTCCCTACATTTCTGGTCTGAGATATATGGACATATCACTCTCTCTTTCATATTAACTTTGTACTCCTTCTAAGTTGTTCTTATTGCACTGACTTTAAAAAAAAATAACTACAGGGGTTTTTAAATATTTTATTTATTTATTTATAGAGAAGGAAAGATTTATAGAGAAGGAAAGGGAAGGAGAAAGAGAGGGAGAGAAATATCAATGTGTGGTTGCCCCTCACATGTCTCCACCTGGGGACCTGGCCCAAAACCCAGTCATGTGCCCTGACTGGGAATTGAACTGACAACCTTTTGGAGCGTGGACCTCACAGGCCCACACTCAATCCACTGAGCTACACCAGCCAGGGCTGATTGCATTGACTCTTAAGTCTAGGCCTGTTGTGTGAGTACTGGGGAGAAAAGGGCAGATGTATCTTTCACCAAAGTTCTCTGATTCAGTGATGTTGAGGTCAATTGGAGATAAAGTTCCTTTAGATATAAAGTAGTATGTGTGGAAGAAGGAAAAAAAGCTTTGTTGAAAATGATTTTTACCATCTTTTTCCAACTTCTCAGTTACTCCAAAATCTTGGTTTCTGAAGACACTAGATGTCCTACACTTTGATATTCAACTTGTTCTCTCATATTTTGAGAATTAAAGGTCTGAGACTTTAGCATTCCAATATTTCTGTGCCTATTAACAACCTCCACAGTTTTTTATTTTCAAGGGAATATCTATTGAATTAAATAAACCTGAGGCATAAAATTACATGCTTCCCATCTTATTCTCTCATGAGGTGTAAATATAAAAATATCCTATAATAAAAACCACCTTTGTCTAGGGGAAATTTTTTACCTTCAGTTGTATAGAAACCCATATAGTGTACAATAGTTAGTGTAAAGCATTTTTGGCTACCTATAATCATAACTTAGAGACAACATTATTTACACTTAATTCTTATCAAGATCTTAGTTCTTCAAACAATTCATAATAGGATCCAATATCTTCTGATTCACCAGTGGACAAATGAGATACTCACCACATCTTTATTGTCTTCTATGTCTCACTTTGCATGCCCAACGAGTCACTGTACATGTGACAAGCAACTCCAAAATGATGAATAGAAACAAATATTGGGAAAGGAGGTGACCACTTTCCTGTTTCCAAAAAAAATATATTCATTCCTTATAGATATTAATATGTTAATGCCTTAAAAATGAAGGTATATTAAATTTCAGGAAGATGAAAAACAGAAAAGAAAAACTACTCAATATATTCCTCACCCTCAACAATTAAGGTTATTTATGTATATTTTTGTTGATCATAATGATAATTGATAATAACTGAGGATAATTAGAAACTGATAAATTTCTGCCAAATGGATAATGAATGTCATTGAGTGTGTTTTCTTGTTTGTTCTTCTGGATAAGGTCAGCAAATGTTCTTTGAGGCCACACACCTCTGGTGAAGATGAAATTGGGACACTCTTGAGATTCAGTGTGATAGAACTTATTTAATAGAGATGTTCCAAATTAGGTTTGTTGTTGAGAAAAAGCCCAAAGAGGAATTCATGGTGAAGGAAGAGAAAGTTTGGGTTCTGATTTAGGTTCAACACAAAGGCTTATGTGTCCTTGGATAGGTGATTTCCTCCTGGGACTGCACCAATAGACTCATATCCTTGCAGGATATGTGGATTGGGAGCAAGAATATAGAATCTTTAATATTAGAAACCCAAGTCTAGGCTATATGGATCAGTTTTCACTGATATCATTTAAGAGTAACTGAAGCCATGGCAATGGGAATTATCGGCATGGTGGTAGACTGCTCCAGGGTTCTATCAACTAGAAATTTGGAGTCATTATTGAATCTTTGGTTCCCAATGTTCCTGAAAAACTAGATAGGGTCTACAGGAAAGAGGCCTCAAGAGGAAGATCTTGAATTTCTTGCTAATATGAACATTGGTCGTTCAAGAGATGAACTGGATAAATTAAAGAGTTAAGACTGTAATTGGCCTTGGCTGATGTAGCTCAGTGGATTGAGTGTGGGAACCAAAGGGTCACTGGTTCAATTCCCAGTCAGGGCACATGCCTGAGTTGTGGGCCAAGTCCCCAGTGGGGGCCACGTGAGAGGCAACCACACATTGATGTTTCTCTCACTCTCTTTCTCCATCCCTTCCCCTCTCTCTAAAAATAAATAAATAAAATTGTTTTTTTAAAAAGAACTTATTTAAAAGAAAAGGAAATTCTTGATCAGGAAAACTCTACACTCCATCTTCAAAGCAGCTCTGTGGAGTTGCTTGGCAGCCTTCTCTTGCTGGTCTCACTTCCCCACCTTACTTACCACTTCTTGGAAAAAGAAAAAGACTATAATTGTACTCTAATCCAGTGAAAGGAGATATTTCTGTTGTGCAAATATAATTTTAAGTAATATCTGTAGGTTTATATTTATTTAAGATTTTACTCAAAGGTATCCTTTAGGATATGTGTCATAAAATATTAGCATCCTCTACAGCAAAAAGATGGTTCTTTGATGTGCTATTTCCTTGATTTCTGTTGGGTTTCAGTTTTGTGTAGTGAACTAACTTGAAATTTTGACCATTCTCAATTAGAATGAATGTTCTGCAAGGGAATAGCCCTGTGACCCTGAACAAGTAGCTTAATATTTCTAAGCTTGTTCCTTTAATTAAATCAGAGAAATAATCATTCCCTGAGGAAATTGATAATCTCACTTGTTCTAAAATCCTTTTCAAAGTTATGCAGAAATGAGAAAATTCAACAAGGTACAAATCAACATATATTTTGGAATTAGCTAGTTAACCAAGGGCTTGGGATGTTGACATAAGGAGAGCTTGCTGATTTAGGCTAGGAATTTAAAAACAGGAAACTTCAATCCAGAAAAGTTGTTTTCTAGGTCTTGGTTAAAGGCCAAGCTATTTTGACCTCTGTCAAGCCATAGGCAGATGGACTAGAAGAAGAGGGTTCCATAGAGAAGGCTTTGAAACCTATAGATTCAATTCCTACCCAACTTGCCCAGCACTGACTGTCATCTCCTTGCCCTCCTAGCTCCTTCTCCTTTCTATACCAACAAACCCATGTAGATAAGCAGACACATATCCACAGTCCCACTTGTGTGGAAACACAGATATACACAGAGACTGAGGCACAAACACGAACACCCTTAAACAGTCTCACATAGACCTGCTGACAAACAGACATAAAGCAGAAAGTTCAAAACAGAGCTCAGGTTTATTCTGTCTGCAGACTGTATCTGTGACATTGAACATAAATCCCTGGGTACCACAAGTACATAAGTATACCATTTCCTTCTTTTCAGGAAATTTTGCTATAATAAACCTGACCTTTTAAGTCCTGGGAAAACTGGTCTCAGACATGCAGGAACCTGGAAACAACAATGCTATTATAAAAATATCTTAGCTACTAGGTGTGGCTGGAATTGAATCTAATGTTAACTCACTCAATATCACTCAATATTATATTTATAATATACTCCACTTTGTTACTGAAGTTTTGGGTAATCCTAGCTTCAGGAATGTAACCTGCTGTTTGAACTACAATTGCAGTAGGTGCATATGCCAAAGAGCAAACTAGCGATGAAGGTCATTGCCATATCCTGCATAACATTAAATACTTTCATCACTCACCAAAGAATTTAAAATGTAATTCTGAATTTGTATGAATATCCCACAGAAAGCTGGTACTTACATGTGGCCAAACAGTAGCATTTGAATGTAAATTGAATATGAAAAATTCAGGTAATAGTAAAAGCAGTCCGACCGCTGAAATGCAGGCACTTATGACATTCATTGCTATAGTACAGCACACCTGGAATAGATAAAGGAATCACCTGGTCACTGAAGGTTATCCACACACACCGACTTCTGGAAAATGACCCACAAGTAGAAAATTTAAATAAATTCTGATCTTTTCAGAATTGTAAGGTTGTTAAAAGGACAGTCATAACTGCAGATCTGTTAAGATCCCAATAAGACTGAATAATTCTGGAGAAAATAAAACCTTTGATGTAGCATGCATGTCTTTAGTCCACTACGAATAATTATTGAATGTCTATTCTGTACCATGCAAACTATGCTCTGTGTCAGTAGATAAAGAGGCAGAAAAGAAATGGTCTCTGCACTCAAAGGGCTTTCAGACTATTGAACAAATGTATATTAAATGTAAATAGAGTGGAAAACAACACAGGGAAATTTATAGTGTCATACAGGGTCAGATTTCCATAGAGCTATATAATATTCCATAGATTTGCTATGGTTTATTTTAGAGTGTAGGGGAGGGGTTGTAGGGAGTTTTGTTGGAGAGACAGGCGCTATCCAGACAGACATTTTGGATTTTATCTTGGAGATAAGGGAGATTTACATTGCTGGAGGTGCCTACTCTGTTTCTAGGCCACACTCTTGTCAGGCTACATACTGCAGACAATGCATGTGTATAATGTTGCTGTGTAATTACACTTTGTCCATATGTGAGGTCAGAGAAGTGATAAGCCATATGATGTTACTATTGGAAAAATCCTTCTCTTACACTTTCTTGTTCTCATTTGCACTGGTAAAATCCTATCTTATATGAATTAGATAATAAATATGAAAATTCAGCTACTGAGTTCTGAAATCTATCTCATTGGATACATCATATTTTTATCTGAATTGTTATTCTTTGTTATATAGTAATCTCAGTGTATTCTTTTGCAACAAATCTCTCTTAAAGGAAGACAATTTCATTAACATAAAATGTTCATTAGTAACCCAAGCATCCAACATTATTGTTTAGTAAGTTATAGTATTTAAATGTAATGTAATCTTTAAAATGAGGAATTTTCAATTACATAAACAAATGATTATGCCACAATAACGGTTTTATTTAGAAGAAGAGCCACCCTTGCTGAGGAAACACATTAATGAGGACACTTGCAGCAGGCGTTCTTTGGTGGAATTTTACTGGCAAAGGCTTGTCTGAATAAGACAAGCAGAGCGCTTGCTCCAGTTCCTGGTCTGGGCGGGGGTGTATCGTAACACAGTGGAAGAGAGTAAAGGTGTGGAGGACCTGAAACACTCATAGCCTGTGTGTGAGAATGTAATATCACACAACTGCTTTGGAAAACAGTGTGGTAGGTTCCCCAAAAGTTAAACATACATATGCCATATGATTCAGGGATTTACCCAAGAAAAATGAGAGCATATATCTACACAAAGACTTGTAAGAGAATGTTCATAGTAGTTTTATTTGTAAGAGCTCAAGACTGGAAACAATGCAAATTCCATCAATAGGTGACTAGATAAACAAATTGTGGCATATCCATGCAATAGGATATGACTCAGAAATAAGTAGGAATTATTGGTATACATGAATGCATCTCAGAATAATCATGCTGAATAAAATAAGACAGATAAGAAAGAGTAGGTACTGTGTGATTACATTTATACAAAACCCTAGGTATGATTACATTAATATAAAATTCTAAAAATGCGAACTAATCCATAGTGGCAAGAAATGGATTAGTGGTTGCCTGGGGAAGAGGAAGTGTGGAGGGACTGGAAGGAGGGATTATCAGGGGCACAAGAAAACTTTTGAGAGTGATGGTTATTTCACTGTCGGTAATAGTTATGTTTATTTCATTGTATTAGTCATCTATCAAATTATGTACTTGGAATTGGAAAGTTTGTTGTTTATTGTATATCAGTGCTACTTTAATAAAGCTATTGAAAAATTAAAGATGGGCACTATGTGAAAGCCAGATATGACGGTAAAAAATTGTGAGGCATGGGATAACCTACTGCCTGTGACTCTGCATCTACTACAAGGTTATTTTTTCAGTAATGTTTAAAGATAGGGAATATATTTTTTAATAAATGCCTTTGTACTTTTGTTACATTCACTGAAAAATATTAACTATTAATCTTTATTAAAAGTTCTGGGCTTCTTTTCTAAATAGAACATTTCAGATAAAGGTTTACTAACATTTAGTTCAATTTCAGTACACATGTATGAAGACACACATACTAATATTGTCGGTTATTATTTCTTTAAGTTGTCTGTGCCCTCCTGCTCAAACTTCAGTAGTCCTGGTATTTTCTTTTCTGTTGTCCATTGACCATGTAGATTTAGTTTGCTCTTTTTCTTTATTCTTCTTTCTTTGTTCTCCTCTGATTAGGGTATTTCAAAAGTCTTAGCCTCCAACTCACTAATTCTGTCTTCTATTTGGTATATACTGCTGCTGATGCTCTCTGTTGCTTTTTTTTATTTCATTTGGTGAATTCTTCAGCTCCAGGTTTTCTTTTTGGTTCTTTGTTATGATTTCTATTTATTTGTTAAATTTCCCATTTTGCTCAGGTATTATTTTCCTGATTTTATTGAATTGCCTTTCTGTGTTTTCTTCTAGCTCACTGAGTCCTCAAAACAGCTGTCTTGAATTCCCCTCATCAGGTAAATCATGGAATCCCATGTCTTTTGGTTAGCTTACTAGAAGGCTATTGTGACCTTTTAATGATGTCTTATTTCCTTGATTCTCCATATTCTTTGAAGTTTTGTGTTGCTGTTTTCACATTTGGAAAAGCAGTCACCTTCTCCAGTCTTTACTAGTTAGTTGCTTTCATGTGGGAGAGTCTTTTCATTTGCCCTGATCACAGCTAGGGCTTTCTCCTACCGTATATGGATACACCTGTTCCATGCTTCTTGCTCCCTCTTGTGTCAGAATTCTTTAGCTTCTGTGTCTTCCCTTGGATGTTGCAACTCACAAGGCTGGCTGCTGGAAACCTCTTTCTCGTTTTCCCAAAGGTGATACTGCAGCTCAGGTTTGTGTTTTCTCCCTTGCTATAGACCCTGGCCTGTTTCTTTCAGCATTCCTTGTCTGCTGAAGCTTTATGTCTCACCACCCTCAGGCACATAAGGAGCAGGCTCCAGAGCCGGGGAGGTGTGAGTTGGCACTTTGGGTGTTGGGGGGCCTGTGGGCCAGATTAGGGGGTCTTTTGGTGAAGTTTTGTTGGTTTCCAGTGTTCTGAAATCATGAAGTTTAGTGGGGTTTTTTTGCTGGTATTTTCCTTGTTTTTGTGGAAGGATGAGCCCATGGAGTTGCTTTCTCTGCCATTCCAGAAGCCAATCTCCAAGTATTAACATTAAAAACTACTCTAATTACTGGCCCTGGCTGCTGTGGCTCAGTGGATTGAGCAGCAGCCTGCAAACCAAAGGGTCACTGGTTCGATTCCCAGTCAGGACATATGCCTGGGTTGCAGGCCAGGTCCCCAGTAGGGGGCATGTGAGAAGCAACCAGACATTGATGTTTCTCTCCCTCTCTATCTCCCTCCCTTCCTCTCTGTCTAAAAAGAAATAAATAAAATTCTTTAAAAAATTTTAATTACTGATTCTTCCATTTCACTACCTGTCAACAGAAAACTCCACACTCTCTAAAGGAAATCAACATAATCCAGGCTCTACAATATCTCACACCCATTGTCCACCATTCAATCAAAAGTTCCTAAACATGTGAAGGAGGAAGAAGGAAAGAAGGTAATAACAGATACTGGGTCATTTCAAGATATCCAAATTTACATGTCATAACCAACATTTTACACTAAATAATTTATCATGCAGAAATTTAACTCAGTGATTAACTTCATATACTCTGAATCATTTTTTATGGCCAATAAAATATAACCAAGATTTTAGTAATTGGAGTGTATCTCTTTTTTTGGATAAAAATGCAGTAGAAAACTTAAATTTCTTAAATTAAAAAATTTTTACTCTCTTTCTTTTGGCAAATTAAACTGTTATCTCTAGAATTGCTACAGACATTCTGACTTACCAATGACTTTGAACGTCTCTTCTCCAACAATATTGTAAAGAATCCTGAGAAGATAAACTGGAAACAAAAATCACATTTATTAATACCCAGGCATTATGTTCATAGACATATGTAAATAATAAGAATTGTGGAATGCTGGAACATGACGATTACCATCTTAAAGCTTCAGCAGAATCATTGAGAATATCACGTAGGAAATAATTCAATAGTTCTCTATTACAGAGATCGAAAAAGGCATGAAATCTCTGGTCACTGATGTAACACATATGTTGGAAACGAAATCTAGGAGCACCTTGAGGTGACTTTGTGGAACAAAAGAAGTGTCAAGTTTTAATTAATTTTTGTCCACCATAATTTATTTAACCCATATGTGAATTATAAGGAAACATATCCAATTAATAAATTTACTACTGTACAATGTTATATTTTGGTGATTTCACATGTGAATACTTTTAATACAATGTTAAAATACTTTATTAATAGAAAACAATTAAGCTTCATTTTGCATATTTAAATATGAGGATCACATCATGTCTTCCATGAGTAGCTTGTTCTGAGACCTTGCATCATTTCCTAAAACTTGTAGAAAGATGACAGTTATTTTGTATCATGATTGTATTTTTTCTTTGATGCAACTTTTATGCATGGATGATTTAAAAATTCCTACAGCATTAAAAAATTAACTATTCAGTTAGAAGCAGAGAGAAGGAATATTCTTTCCTCAGAAAAGTGAGGCCAATAACATGTTGAAAGGATCTGAGTTTGAAACCTCTGCATGTTGCTTTTTATGGGACTCTAAGAGAAATTATTTAACTTATTATTTACTTTTGCTTTTTTCATTGATAAAGTGGGGATTACTATGTTCTATGTTGTGTTACTGTGTTGTTGCTTTAATAGTCAACTCCTAAGACTCAGAACTATGTCTTCTGAAATTTCTTTCCTTGTATGCTTCCTGGTTACAACTGGCCAAGAGAAAATCTCAAGCAACATTTGGAAGGGAGAAGGGAGACAGAAACTGTTATTCTTAGAAAGTCATAGTGATCAGACATGGCAACTGTGGCCTTATTTTTTTCTACCTCTTACCTGTCATATTTACATCTTGTCTTTCAGAGGCAGCAGTTTCCAGACTTCCCTATGACCTTCCCTTTGCAACCCCAATCTGGTAGCCAGGAGCCCATGGCTTCCTAGATTTAATTACAACTTCAACTTGTGCATTCATTTTTGTATCTTTGGTAGGAACAGTTAATGACTATCTTTATGAATCTCCAACTGTCCTGTCCACATCTTATCTCTAGGAATTCCCACACTTATGAAGGTCTAATTCTTACACTATTTCCTATATTCCTATAAAGCTTATAGTGGTCCTGTTTTCTTACAAAAACCTGCACTGAAATAAGGCCTTACCACAGGGTCCAAAACTTGACAAATGGCAAATATAATTGATTTTTATTACTTTCTGTTGCATTTCCACTCCCACATATCTTAACTGAGATTCTTCCTAGACCTTTGAAATGGGTGCTTCTTTTGTCTTCCAGCTACTTATCTTAGGCAGTCTACATACAGCAAGACAAGATTCTTCTCCTCCTTAGCATCCTGGACTTCCTCCACTTGAGGTTCTCATTCTAGAAAAGCCTCCCAGAAAAATCAAAACGTAAAGCAAAATGATCAAAAAGAAAACTACCACCAGGACATTTTCTCTTTTATCTCAGGCAAAATCATGGTCCTAAATGAAATTACTGCATTTATTCATCACATGTTTCAGAGGCCTCTTCACAAAGTTCAGAGGCTGAGGTGCATGCATCCATTCTCCCTTGTAGCTCTGTTTCTGACTGACAATCCACTGAAGACATCTAAGGGGTATATGAGCAACAGTGAATTCGA
Source organism: Tonatia bakeri (assembly GCA_004024845.1). Classification (NCBI taxonomy): domain Eukaryota; kingdom Metazoa; phylum Chordata; class Mammalia; order Chiroptera; family Phyllostomidae; genus Tonatia; species Tonatia bakeri. The sequence continues at coordinate 89,817 of PVIA01006474.1, forward strand.
CATGATTCATAGTTAGATCATCAACTGTTTCAAAGGTATTCATTTCTTATTTGTGTAGGATTCTGCAAGAGGGTTTAGAACATGGAGACCAGTTGATGAGATACAGTATGGCAACAGAAAAACCTATTGGATATAACTAATTTATCACATTCCCATTTTCTCCATTAGTACACTTAAACTTGTCAGGTTAGGGCTAGTGATATGTAAAAGAACTGGGGACTTGGGTGTCATTTTAAATAGGTGGTGGACAAAAAAAATACCTCTTGAGAGAGTAACATGAATGCTGAGCTCATATGAATGACCTGAGTCTTGAAGACAGGAGGAAAGTGTTTTCCAGAAAAAGAAAATGTTATTTGTTTAAGGACCCGTGTGCATGAGATATAAAAATGAATGATCATTGACCCCATATAAGATTGTCCTAGGGTAATGGCTATCTATCCTTTAAAAGAGTATGCAGTTTATTTTCTTCATAACACATATATAAATTTTCTTGCTTGTTTACTCATTATCTCAACTAAGAAAGTGAGGATTATGAAAGTAGAGGCATTTTTTATATTACTTAGACTTACTATAGGTCTTGTACATTGTTTTATTATAGTCCCTAGAACAGTTCTTGCAAATAGTGGCTCTCCAGTATATTTCTTTACTGAATGAATGAAAATATAATTTAAATGACATAATTCACACTAGAAATGAAGTTAAGCAAATGTGTGAAAAGCCTTTTAATAGATTCCAGGTCTTCTGATTTACTCTTTCAGAGTTCACCTTCAACTAGGTCCCAGATAAGAGAGACCATAAAAAATAGCATCTCATGAAACCCTAGTCAAGACCCCTTCAGGTGTATCGAATATGTATATGTAAATTACACACTTATTCCAACATTTATATGGTAAAGTGATGCAAGGATAGTCAAGATAATATTAAAAAAGAACAAGAGGGTAGACCTCACTATACTGATATTAAAACTTATATAAAGCCACAGTTTTAAGTATTAAGCTTTTGAAATCTGGTATGCGTTTTACATTTACAGCATTTCTCAGTGTGGTTTAGCTATTTTTTGAATGCCTGATAGTTGCATGTGACTAGTGGCTACTGTATTGGACAATAGCTCTAGTCCTTGGTCATCTTCTCTTTATTTTCACTTACTTCCTTGGTGATCTCATCCAGTCTCACGGCTTTCAACTATCTACCTGCCAGTGACTTCCAAACCTTTCCCTTAAGCCTAACTCTCTCTTGTAAACTCTAGATTCTATATCCAACTGGCTACTTGACATCTCTAGTTGAATCTTAAACATAGATATTTCAACTCAACATGTTCAAAACAAGCTCATTATCTTCCCTGATAATGTACTCACAGTCTTCCCTGTATCCACCGATGACAAGCCATCCCTTCTATTAGCTGAAACCAAACCCCGGCATTATCTTTAAGTTCTCCTTCCTGTACTCCACACTCAATCTATCAGAACCTTGAATTAACTCTCCCTCAACGTTTCCTAAAATCATGTTACTTATTACCACCCTCACCAGCCTTGTTTGAGCCTCACTTGGATTTCTCCAGGAGCTTCCTAAAAGGTCTCTTTGGCCCCCTTTATTAACTTTTCAACACAGCAGCCAAAGTGATCCTTTTAAAAAATTAAGTCAGATTATTTAATTATGCTCACAAAATACTATAATAATGTCAACTTCAGTTAAAGTAGTTCTTATAATGATTTATAAAGTCCTGTATTATTAGCCCCCTCCCCCATTATTTTCTGACCTCTTTTCTGCTGCTGTTGCTCTTTCTCTCTCTGCTTCAGCAATACTGGCCATGCTTTTCTAAGAACATTGCAGGCATACCAGACACAGAAGACTCTGTTCTAACTGTTTACTGCTCTAGTGTTCTTTCTTCACATTTGGCCAAAAGTCTAATTTTTTCCAGTCTTTACTCAACTGTTACTGTGGTATTTTGAATTACTGGTTACAATTCTTCACTTACAGATAATATTACACTTCCATACTCTTGCCATAGTCTCATGGTGGTTGGACTATGCTTTTCTGCCCCTCAATTTAGAACTTGACAATTTTATTCGCTTTGGCTGAGATGTTAGCAGACATGATCCAACCCAAGGCTTGAATTGTTCTTGGGTGACCTCTTGTGTTGCTGCCTTTTATTGTGAGAAGACTGCTGTCAGTAGCCACTAGTCTAAAGAGGATGTACAACAAATCTGCACCTGACCTATAGCTTAAAGCCAAGTCTGGCTAGTCCCAGACTAGATCAGTTCACTCTCTACTAGTTTACAGATGTTTGAGTAAGAAATAAATCCTTGTAGAGCCTTACTTCCCCCATAAAATTTAAAATGATAACCAATATTACTTTCCCAGAAGGTCCATTCCCTTATCCTACTCTACTTTTTCTTATTTTACATGTACATGCTTATCACTCTCTAGCTACTACCTACTATTTGATAGAATAAAGTTCCATCAGGTCTGGGGTCTTTGTTTTTTTTGCCAATATATTTCAGGCACCTAGAACAAGCACCTGACACATAGCAAGTACCCAATAAGTGTTGGTTAAATGACCAAATATCAAACTTTGTCATCATCATCATCATCATCAAGATCATTAAAAGAGTTTCACTCAGGATTTTGTGGGAACAATGGCACATCACCCATCATACTTTCGAATGCAGTGAAGTTTACTTTAGAAACCTCTGTTAAATTCTACTGAATTCCTTTTATGGACCAATAGAACAAAAATATTTCATTTTTTTCCCCCTACACAAGCTCTACATATCCCATTACTTCCTTAGCCCTTATTCTACCTCATCTCATTGACTCCACTGGCAAAATGAATGACCTATGGGTAATAGAATAGTCACCAACATTTTCTGTTTTTTCAAAATGTCCTTTGGGCCTCCTCCATTTTTCATCAGATGCAAAGGTTATGTAAGAAGTGGATTCTTATTATAAAAGAATATTACTGATAAGAATTGAGGTATAGATATCAACTGGATATAAGAATGAGTTCCTTGGTGCATGTTCCTTGATGGACCTTCCCCTATTTTCCCCCATTATCCCTCTCCCCCCATCCCTCTGGGTACTGTCAGTTTGTTCTTTTTTTTCAATGTCCCTGGTTATATTTTGCTTGCTTGTTTCTTTTGTTGATTCAGTTCCACTTATAAGTGAGATCCTATGGCATTTGTCTTTCACTGCCTGGTTTATTTCACTTACCATAATGCTCTCCAGTTCCATTCATGTATAGGGACATATGGACAAAGCCAAAGCGGGTAGGTTTGAGGGTGGGAGGCACGGATGGGTGGGGCAGGGGGCCATGGTGATGTGAAAATGGATACAATTGTACTTGAACAACAACAATAATAATAAAAGAACGAGTTCTTTGGGAACAGGGATAGTGCATTTTTGGTGTTCTATTCCTGGCACACTGTTTGGCTCAGAGACAGTCATTAAATACAATGACTAAATTAATGAATAATAATCAGGAAGTAGATTATTTACTCACAGACATAGATGACCAAAATGGATATCTTAATATGGCAGCAAGAGGAATATACCATTTTTGAAATGCAATATATTGTGTGAAAAGCAAGTATGTCCAGAGCCGTCCCAGCCAGTTACAAATCAGACCAGTCATTATCTGTATGGCCTGGGAGAAAAGAACACTGTTAATTACTGGCTACTATTCCAGTTCAACCATTGAAAGAAACACACATCAAGAAAAAGCCAAGATAGGGAAGGAAGGTGGTGACCTAGCAAAATTTGAGGATTCTCAACTTTCAACTCAGATGGGGAGTGGTTGTTATTATTTCAAAGAAGTTTGCAGAAACAATGACTACTTACATGTCTAATTAAATTGTACTAGGAGCCTGTTTCTCTACTCAAGAGGTCATATGACATTAGCCCTGGGTCCCTGAAAGAATTGGTGACACTCGATACCATGTAGTTAAAAACCCTTGCAGATACAGCTCTTATGTTCTATAGTCTAGCAGACTTGATATTTCTGACTCTACCTGTCTTTCTCTCATGCTCTCTAAACTGGTGCTTGGCCTTTGATTCCCTTCCTTCTGTCCACCACCATGCCCACCTGTAACTATGGTTTATATCAAGAGTCCCAAGCTCTTTATAAGCAAGAGTTAAAGAAAGATGGTGAATCCTTGGAGTACTTGATTTTCTGTAGCTTTTCCTGGGGACCAGAAACTGATTTGGGATTGCAGATAATTTCTGCCCACTGAAGCCAAATCACCCAGGATAGTTTCTGAGCCAGAAGAGGGGAAAAATTCTGAGCTTACTATGTAGAGCCCTCTAACATCTCACTGTAGAGATTTTCAGTTGGTTTTTAAATAGATGTTTCTCAGGCGTGACTTTTTCTTCCACAGCTGAATGAGCGACTCTCCCTGGTCCCCTCAACCAGGCATTAAGCTTGAAAGAACTGAAGGAATTATATTGAAGTATAGAACCTAGCACCTCTTGCCTTACCTCAACTCATATTTCCTCTTCAGCTTGAAGTTTGCATTAGGGTTCTCTTCTGGTATGTGATTATGAGGAGGCAAACGGCATTAGCCAGGTTGATGAAGTCTCAGATATGGCACTCGTTTGCCAGCTCTGTGGCTCTCTGCGGGGAAGGTTCAGCAAAGGAACAATGGCCTCTGCTCACTTTCCTGTCTGAAAGAAAGCTGTCCCCCAGCTCCCACCTTAATGCCAGACATTTCATTTCCTCCCTATTTGCCACTGGTGCCTTTCAAGCTGTTACTCAAGTGCTAGAGTTCAGAAGGAAGGAATATGAGTAAGTCCATGTGTGGGTCTTTAAGGGGAACTTCTTGGGATTCCAGAAGTTTCTTCCACCAACTCCATCCCTGCTGGTTTTTGCAGTCAGAAGTTATGGGGACTTATCTTCCTAGCACTGGAACCATGGGATAGGACACCCGGTATGGGATGGGACTCCTTACCCCCGAGATATCCCTCTCAAATTTTTATACACTACATGTGGGTGTGGGACCAGCCCATTCTGCATCTCTGCCCCTCCTACTAGTCTGGATGGATGTGGGTCTTTAATTCCATAGTTATCAGACTTCCATTCAACTTGATTTCTAATGGTTCTGAGAGATGGTTGTTTTATATTTTAGCTGTAATTTTGATGTGATTGTGCGAGGAGGCAAGCCATGTTTTCCTATGCCACCATCTTGACCCTCTTCCTCTCTCTTTTTTCCTCTTCTCTTTTCCTTCCTTCCTTCCCTTTCCTTTTTCTTCTTTCCCCTTCCTTCCTTCCTTCCTTCCTTCCTTCCTTCCTTCCTTCCTTCCTTCCTTCCTTCCTTTTTTGTCTTTTCCTCTCCTTCTCCTTCTTCTTCTTGTCTGTGCTTATTACTGTTTTGTTGTTACAAGCTTCTTGAGCACTCAGTTTGCATATTTAAAGCAATCCTCCCAAACCCCAAATTAAACCCCACCCAAATTCAGATAACTCACCATGTCATTCCTTGGTCTCCTAGGTCCCTAGCTCTTGTGCTTCTTTTTTGCCTTTCATAGTTTTCCTATATTTATTCAAAGTTTTAGCTGTAATTAGTGGTAGGGATAGGGAGAAGTATATCTACTTCATCTTGCCCAGAACTGGAAGTTGGAATGTTTTGCTGAATAAAATGAGACTGAACCCTTGAATAATGGTAGGTCTCATTAAAGGACAGCAGTATGGTCAGTAACAGACCTATTTATTTTTGGACACACTTTAGCTATTACTTCTCAATATCCAGACCAGATAAGTGGACAAGGGGGTTAGGAATCCGTATCTTTAACATCATAACATTGGGAAGGAGAGGAGAAAAATTTGGGTTCCTTGCTTGCTTTATGTAAGTTTCTTAGTACAATTCTGGCAGAGGATCATGTAAATCTTAAATGAATGAAGTCAATAATAGACCTGAGACTTGGGGAGTATTCCTGCACGAAGTTTTAACCCCATTGGTTTTATTCCTAATCTGGCCTCATTGTCCAATATAGATGGATAATGCAAAAGGGTAAAACATGCTGGATTTGATGGGGGTCGACTAGAAGACAGTGGCACGTTTGGGCATGATGTCAAGAAGATAACGCTATGACCATTGCCCACAAAGCTCTATGGTCTATGACTTTTCCTAAATGCAGTTTCCACAATTTGACCATCTCTTCGGGACCATGTCATGATCAGTTTAGCTTTAAATAATTTATAGATGCCAAAAAGGATTTCTATCCATTTACAGACTCAAGAGTATATTTCCTAGGAGTATGACTAGATTGTAATGGTTTGGGGTTATTTAAATGTAATTGATAGATTCATAATTTCTGCTTTGTTTAACTTTGGCCTGATAAATGGTTTACATGTTTAGTCTCCATGTGAAAAATGAAGATATTACATAGCCATTTCAAGACACTTTCACTAACTCTCTTCCATTGGGAGAGTTCATAATAGAGGAGGTTAAAGTCTCCTCTTTTTTATATTTAGAAATTGCAACACCACAGTCATTTATTCACTCAAGTAACATTTAGTTCTTACCCCCAACATTCTTGTTTCTTTTTTTATCCTCAGAGGAGTGCTTGACATTTTCCACTAGAATGAAATAGAAAAAAAAGAGAGGTTACATGTGTTTCTTTTCTGTGGGAAATATAAGACAGAGTAATAATAATTATTTTCCTGGATAAGATACTTAAAATTGAGGGGGACATTGAATCTTAGAGCTGTAAATTTTTCACTACTTTTTGAACCTTAGGTGTATTTCATCAAACTGGCAATATCACTATCTTGAAAAAAATCCAATATTTTTTCAAATATATTTGTTTATTTGCCAAATTCAAATTGGACTGTATTACATAATATGTGGTGTGTGGCACCATCCACCAATACCACTAAAAATTACCCATATCCCACCTTCACAGGGTTGGGAAAATTGGATTTTTCCTTATTATAGCATATTCTCTTACTATGTGTTATTTCCTTCCAAATTAAAGTCTGGTGCAGAGGCACCTGACTGGCAGGACCCAAAGTACATGCCCACACCATCTGCACAGGAAGCTGAAAAACAAAGTGCTATAAATTTTCCTTAGGGAAGGTGGCAATAGATAAGACAAATTAAACTCACAGACAGACGGCTATCATTAAAATTGTGGATAACAATCGCTTCTCGGCCTTTTGGCTAAGATCAAGTGTAAAATTGTGGATAACCTTTGGGATTTTTGTATAACTCATATCAGTCATCCTAGACTCCATATTTAA
>PVIA01006475.1:0-96983 GCA_004024845.1 Tonatia bakeri
CTCCATTCTCCCTTCACTGAGACAAGGCCAGAGGCACCCACTCAGGCATCTCAAAGCATTCACTGTCCAGTTACATTAGCCTCGTCCTTCCCATCATTTGCAGGTGCTTCCCACTGCCAGGGACTGATCTTAAATTTTCTCTCCAAGCCTTTCCTTTGTTGAATATTGGCATGGACCACACATTGCTTCAAAAGTTTTATTAAAAGTTGAGAAGGTTTAAAAACCCCACCAACTTTCTAAATTGATTTCTGACTATTTAAATTAATGTCCGTTGCATTTATCTTCTATACCACAGGTCAAATGATGGGTGAGGAGGCTCATCAAATGAAGAATGAAATGTAGTAGGCTTGGCAAAACAAAAGGGAGAAAAAGAAGGTATAAATTTTTATAGGAAATGGAATACGTTTCAAAGACTGCAAACAGAGATTGGATTTGGCATTTTTTACATGTTAAGCATTATGCAATACAAGCATTATACAACATAAGAAAGTACATGGGGGGATACCAATATAACGTGATTAACAGTATAGTACTTTAACCTTTTCAGGCAGCATGGAGAAATTCTGATGTAAGCTAAAATTCATACCAACTTAGAGTAAAAACAAACAAACAAAAATCGGCCAGTTACCAATCCTTGGCTCTAGGGAGTTCCAAGGCATTTAAAGATACTTTTAACTAAAAATCCGAGGACTTTAAAAGTTGCACACATTCTTATTGCTTTTAATAAAGATTTTTTTTCTACTTTTATTACCTTTTTGCTTCAAGTCTTCATCAGGCTCATACATTTCAATGATCTGCATCGCCCTTTTAGTGTCGTAAAACGGGAATAAAATTTCATTCAGCCGAGGGTCTCGTTGATGCTATGATGAGAAAGTAACTCCATTTAGGCTGACATTTCTCATCTTTACGATGTTATACACTACTGAAGTTTGTAATTTCTAGAGCAAGATGTATCTATAATATCACATTTATAGTTACAGAGATAGGATTTCACTGTCTTCCTGTCTTTCTCCCTAAAATATACTTCCGAAGCCTCCAAATTGGGAAGGACTTGGTTGCTTCCCCTCACTGAGCTAGAGAGACAGAATAGAGAGTATACTGTGTTTTTCCTTCAGAAATGGAAGGCCATGCAGTAGGGTGTGCATGTCAGCTGTCCTGTCTTCTTGTTGTCACACTGCAGGTTAGACATTTGGCATAAATGTCCACAAAAACGTGAATTAAAAATCTTTTAAAGAAAAGGAAAAATGAAAGCAAAAATCAAAAATCCCAAAATAGTTCCAACAGATAATATACTACTTTAAGTGCCAAAACAAAAACAATAATAAAATCTACTAACACAGGTAAACATCATCTCATTTCCATTATATCTTTCTACATCAATAAAAGATTTCTTGGGTACTCTATAAACTTTGTTTTCTTGAGTAACTATTTATCAAAATGAACCAATTTTAATAATGATGAAAATTAATCAGCACAAGGATATCTGCAAGCTATAAACAATATGAAAATCTGTATTTAACTGTCAGTAGTTCAGAAAGTCTATGAAAACTCAATCAGTTTGCCCTGAGGAAATTCTCCAAGCAGACAGTGCACGGATGATCTAGGTACTTAGATGGATGGTGAGGTCATGCTTTTTTAATTGGCACTTAGACCCTCACGGTACTAATGAGGCATCAGGAGCAAAGATGTTCCTGCAGCCTGTCATTCTAACTTCACAGCAATGATGAAACAAATTCAAGTGACTAACTGACTCAGTGACATTCTTTTGTGTGTGTCTGTGTGTGCACCTGTCTGGTATATACCTGGAGGCAGTGGGTCCATTAAATTCCTTCCCTGTTCACTATGCATTAAAGGACCAAAAACACTGCTACTCTGATCATCCATCGAATAACAAATAAAGCAAACATCAATGGAATAATGGCAGATAAGCAGATGTGAGCAAAACCTGGTCAGTAGGTAGGCCTTTGGCAATAACTCTTTACCCAAATATATGCACAGACTTTTGAAAAACACTATTGAAAATGTATTTAAGGAACAATTGTTAAAAGTTCATATGGATTTCCCTTCGTCATTTATTTTGAGATGGTAATCTGAAAAGTGGGTTTCACCAAATGAATGAATGCCTTTGACCCACAGAACACTGATGCAATTTTCTAATGCACCTGTGGCCTAGCCTACTCTAGCCCTCCCACCTCCCCACCGAGCTGAGCGTTCACTCAAAAAGAATCAACATCGTTTTTGTCAATTTATCCCAATGAAGCATGCTTCTGCTGTCATCTAAGAAGTTATGGCTCACAACGCGCATGCATGTGCTAGAGCAGAAACTGCTATATCACTATCAGGCCTTGAGACCATAAAGAAAAAAAGTGATGGGGTATGCGGAGAAATCGAGAGGTGAACCATGGAAAGCCAGGCAAGTGAAGGCATGCGACACCTGGTTTGGGAAACGATGCCACCATGCAACTCTGGAGCTCGCTATTCCAGGAAGTGACAAGTACCGCCCCTCTGGTGAGGACACCTGTTTTAAAAGCTCTTTAGAGGCACATGGCTTCCCTGTAAACAGCAGCACAGAAGATGATGGATGCGGGATAACAGGTCCTTTTTAGACCCCACTGAAGTTATGTGCCAGGTTGGCCACTATATTTCTCTTCCTTACTAAAATTAAGTATTTTGATTTAATGATATGCTCAGTGGGTAAATATCCTGGACTCGTGGAGATGATGGGGCAAATCCATATGAATTAAAAAGTGAGAGGAAAGAGAGGTTCAGCTAAAGGGGAGAGAAGAGACCAAGTTAGGGAAAGGAGGATGGGGAATCCAGACATTCTTATGTGCTTTTTACAAGAACATAGTGTGTGGTCTGTGAATGGCAACAATGGCACCACTGTCAGCTGGGAGTTTCTTAGAAATGCTAATTCTTGGGCACCATCTCAGTCCTACCAAGTCTGATTCTCCGGGGTAGAACCCAGGAATCTTTTTTTTTTTTTTTAACTAGTCTTCCAGGTGATTCTGATGGGCTCCAATTTAAGAAGTACTGTTCTAACATGTGAAGGTATGCGTTTAAACATATTTAATATCATAAACAAAGTATTTTCTAAGTCTTCCAGGGATAGAAGAATGATAAGTGCTTGCGATATCCTCCCAACTAAACCCTATTAAAATTGTGTCCCATAGCCGGATATTCACTAGACCATCCTATCAGAAGCAACAGCCAGGAAAACCAAGCCCTGAGATGCATGCATCATGGTCCCCTAACTCAACATTTGTAGCAAATAAGCATTAAGAACATACAACAAGAAATTACATTTGTTTTTGCATTTGCTCTGCCAGATAACATGTTTAATCTTTGGCTTTCCCTGACACTTTCATGTTTCAAAAAGGAAGTATGGTGCAATCGGGATAATCCAAAGGCAAGGAAAAGAGTGCCAAGATTTGCATTAGAGTCACAAAACTATAATTTTTAGATGAAAAACAAAGAGGAGAAAGGTCATTTCTGGTAATCTCAGAATAACAGAGTTGCAGAAGAGTTCCACACGGACACAAGCAAGGTGAAACAAATGTTTCACAGCTCCAGGGGATGGACCACTGGTTTTCCGCTGGGGCTCAGGGAAGCAGTAAACCCAGGACATTTACTCCATCACGTCCAGAGCTTTGTAAAGTGAGATCCTAAACAGCTCCAAAAAGTAAGTCACAGAACAGTGCCCAAGTGAACGAGGGGTTAATGGACATGGCTCCATTACTATGTCTTTACTCTTCTTACAGAGAAAAGGCATCGACTGGCTTCAACCCAAGCAGCACTGGGAGACAGGGATGTTATCATAAGTAGTGTTCAAATGAGGTATAAGGAAAATGAAGGAATAATTGGCAAGGGTAGGCTCACTTGTAAGACTAAACAATTCCCTCTTTCTTTGCCAGTGCATGAAAGCATAAAGATATCATGAATGGAAAGAGATCTTGGGTCCTTTGTTACATGCTTTCAATAGGAAAAGAAAGAACAAATAAATTTTAAAAATCAGGTTTAGCCCTAATATGATAACATAGTATAAGTAATGCAGGGGGAAATGACCAGCAACAAAGAAATAAAGCTAATTCTTTATTATCTTGGAGGTCTAAGATCTTTGTCTTCTCTTTCACATTTTGGTTTTTCTCTCCTGCTCTCCACACGTTGTTCAATTCTCTAGGTCCGCTGTTGTTAGCAGGTTTGTAAGAAGTCACATAAAGAATGACGGGAAAGCTAAAATCAGTTTAGCTTCTCATTAGGAACAGGGAGAGGCGAAACTAACAGAAGCCCAGAGATTTTAATTAGTACTGCCACACCCAGGGAGCTGAGATGACAGCAGTGTCCAACCCTGCAGCAGCTCATACTAAGTACCTCTCCCAGCTCTTCCCGTCGCTGGTTTGCTATTTTCATAATGTAGGCAAAGAAAGTTTCCCCCAGTCTATGGGAAGGGAACAAGAAAACAGTAGTGGCAAAATTTTAGATCTGAGTGGTGTATTTTCCTCACTAAATTAATTATGGTGAATAATAGGAGGTACATGCTGCTCTCACGTTTTTCCCATTCACACCGGGCATGCTGAGGAGGGACCCGGATGATTCACTAGAACAGTGCTGCCCAAAATTTATCTGCAGGCAAATCACCTGGGGATCTTGTTAAATGCAGGACGGAGGGAACCTGAGATTCTGCATTTCTAACAAGCTCCCAGAGGATGGCAGTGCTGCATCCAGGGACCACACTTCGGGGAGTCAGGGAACAAGGGGACACTGAGAAACAGATGAGGAGCAGGTCCAAAGCTATCTGGAGAAGCCAGTACATGTCCATGACATGGATAGACAAGAGGGCGTACAAACCCCTACACGGCAACCAAAACGCAATGGCCGACTGTCTCTCCTCCTCTCTTTGTAGTTTCCTGGAGATGCATATTAATATACTGAACAGAAAATTCATACAAAGAGTAAAGAAATGTACAAGCTTGAAGATGGTGAGAGGCAGGATGGCTTTGCTAATACAATGGGACTTCTCCCCCTATTCTAATTGGTTAATGCTGGTATACACGTGTCTACTGATTTTTGCTTTCTTGTCATGTCTCTGTTTACCTTTCTAAACTCTCTTATATTTATTCAAAGAATTTTTCAGTTGAGAGTTTTTAATACTGAGGGAACACAATCATCATCTGCAAATAACGAGAGTAAGGCCCTTGTCCTTTCGTGTTCATGGGACTCATTTATTTTCCTTGTTTTATTGCATAAGCCAGGACTCAGACATTTTGAAAATGTTTTAAGTCTAAACTTCTGGGCTCACAGCCCCTCACACTCCAATGCCTGCCCCCTCTGTCTCCATTCATTATGAGTTTGGAAGGCAGTCTGCCTAAAGGATGCTTTTGCTTTTGTAGAGATGAGCGGGACATCTGTAGGACTCAAGACAGAGGGTGCAAGGAGCTGGCAGAACATTCCCTAAGTTTGACAAAGCTTCTTCAAGGAAACATCCAGATTTTTGTCTAGTTCTTCCGGTTGAGTTTACTAGGAGAAAGGAGATACAGGGTGGACATTTTGATTAAAAATAAAGGCTGTACACTTTCCCGGACTGTCCCGTATTCTCTATGCCCTAAAGAAATCAACATAAAATCACACTGATTCCATCAGTTGTACCCCCAAATTCAAGGTGCTTCCTTACTGTTAATGAGAAGCCAAACAGAAGGAAACATAAACGACAAATGAGAGCTACTGGCTACTCTAATAGTGATGGGTAAAAGCTTATCCAAGAAGTATTTAGGAAAGAATTTGGATGGCAAAGCAAGAAGGTAGGGATGACCATTATCTTTCAAAAATTAAACAATATGTACTTAAGACTTATAAGAATGATGAGAGTGATTACTGGGTCGGCCAATAAAAACAGTCCATTAAAGGCAAATCATAAAATTAGAACCCATGAATGCAGACTTCAGAATCGTTCCTTTGTGTGCCTAGTAAAATGCAAATTGTAATAGATGGCTGGGTGCTAGCTTCACCCCAGTGCCCATCAGAGGTCTTCTGTTAGAAATGCTAGGTTGATGACATGGTAGCTTTTCTCTTCTCCACTAAAGTGTTTTCCCTCTTTAGTAGAAAGCAAGCTTCCTGCCCATCGCACCAAAACTGAAGATGATCAAATGCCCAAAGTGGATGAAGAAACTGAGGGAAATAGAAAAAAAAATTTTTTTTAAAGCAGAGGAGGAGAAAGGGTTAAGAAAAGAAAGGAAGGCAATTTAACTTCTGAGCAATGGTGTCATAAGAATGTGGATAATATCTGGGTAAAGATTATGAACACAGTATTCACATGACCAAAGACCAGTGGAGTGCAAAAACTTAAACTGTTTCCAAGTAAAATAAACATCGTATTGTACTGCAAGGCTTATTTAAAAGTGGAGGCATCTGTGCTGATTTATGCGGTACTTTCTCTTTCCTGCATCAGTGCTTTTAGGCTCTGGAAACCCTAAAAGTGATCCTTAGCTTCTAACTTGCAACCCTACAGACTGGAAGTCCTGAGCCCTGGCAGGGAAAGAAAAGCAAAGCCCTTTTGCAAAGATGTGATTTGTCTTGGCTAACTGGCAAGTCAATCTGCCTCTTGTTTTTCTTTTTTTTTTTTTTTTTTGAGGCAATATCTCATGGCTGGCATGATAGCTTTCTAATGTTTTCTCTTTATATGGTATAATGGTTAACATAAATTGTTTTGAAACAAAAATATATGTTGTCACTGAAACTTTTCTTATTATTAATGTCTTGGGAAAAAAAATAGATTTTCCTTCTGGGATTTAACAAGAGCTTCAGTGGGTTTCATTGAAGAGAAAATACTTTTAATTGTATGTGAGAAGAAAAAAGAAGTTAATTTGAATTGGAATAAATGTCGCAGTCTTTACTTGTTCTAAAATATTTTTTTATTCTGCTTAAGCAAATTCTGTCAATCCATTTAGGTTGTTAAGTGAATCATGTTCTAAAGTTAGCTCTTAGAATGTTGTAAAAATAAAAAGTAAAAACTTAACCTGCAATCACATTGACCTAATATGTACTATATTTTCACCCAGGAAAAACAGTTGTGCCTATTGGCAAAATATTCTATTTAAACCTACATATTTCTCTTACATGCAATCCATTAAAAGACAAAAATAAAGCTTTCCAGTCCATGCAAAGACATGAGAAAAAGTTAGCAATGGAGAACCCAAATATATAGTGTGATAAATTCAGTCCATTCTCTTTCTATTTAATGAGACCAACAGAAAAAAAAATAAGTACCTTAAATACCATCTTGCAAAAACACAGACACATTTAATTAAATAAATATATAATAAAAATTCACACGCACACACAGAACCAGAGCTACACATCACAGCAAGAAACCAACAAAAAGCAGTGTGCAAAGCCAATGCGTAGGAAGTGCGCACACACAAGGGCAGCCGCTGATTTTTGCACCTGGTAAAGCCATAGGGAAAGATCAGCAGGTCACAAGCACAGGGAATGAGGGTGTATGATGCGGGCATGCAATGAGGATGCTGGAGGAGGCAAGCCACTGCACACAGACTGTATGGAGTTAATGTATGAAAAAGCTTACTTCATTTAGAAAGCTCACTAATTGGTCTACCGTTAAATAATCAGTTTTGTCTCCATTGCTGAAAAGAAATTTATTAGAAAAAGTAAGTTTTTGTATTTGATGCTACAGTAGGTACGATTTACATGTTGACATTTGTTGATGATAATTCTAAACTTATTTTCTAACCCTGAAGTAATGGTGCATTCTTAAAATGGCCAGAGACTGTAAGAGAAAAACAAAACAAAACAAACCCAACAACAACAAAGAAAACACTCCCACTAGCTCACAGAAAATGCCTGCAATTCTTTAGCATTATCAAAAGACATTATTTAAAAAACAACATGTAAGTCATCCACTTGAGATAACTGGAATGAATGAACTGTTCAACAACATAGTAACATTCCAAATTGAATCTAGTTAGTTCACATAATGGGTTAATACCTAAAGGAGCAGGTTAAAATTGTAGGTAGTTAGTAAAGCCAATGCAAAGGGGAAAAAAAAAGTTCCAGGTGCTGCCACTAACTTATCTAAAAGCTTCTCAAAAAAAAAAAAAAAAATCAGTGACCTTTTACACAGATAAACTACGGGGTGAAAATATAATCCTGACTAGATATTCCTACATACTATCAACATACTATAATAAAATACTATGACAACTGAAGTTTTAAAAATCTAAAAGGACAAGGATAACACTGATAGGACACTTTCTCCTAAGTGGAACTTACATTTTTTTAAAAAGATCCTCTATATCTGTCCGAGGACAAATCTTTTGTGTCAGTTCATAGAACTTCTCAAAAGTAAATGCTGCAGGCTCAATTTCATCATTCTGTAAAAAACAGAAGTGTGTCATGAATCCGGGAGCATGTTTTCTCCTTGGAGGTGAAGAACCTACAGGATCATGAAGCAAAGAGATGGCCACCTGGGCTCCCGGGGCCCCATCTCTGATTCTTGCAGACGGAGGCAGCGGCCCACCTCCAGGCAGGTGGGGCCTCGGCATCCTTGGGACACAGCAGGTGGAAGCGAGTGGCTTGGTTACCACACAGCCAGCCTGTGGTGTGTGTGTGTGCTCAAACCCGGCCTCCAGCTGGGCCTGCTCTGGGGAACACCCCGCAGAGCGGGGCGAATATAAAGAAATACTTCCTCTTCCCTCCCTGACAAAGAAAAACAAGTGCCTGCCTAAAGGATACTGAATAAATCAAGCCCAAAGTTTACATGCGTAGGTTGTGAATTTTCACAAGACCATATAAAGAGGCTCAGGACAACCCTGTAAGATTTGACTTCTCATGCTGAAATTTATGTTTCAAAAAGGACTGTTAAAGCAGTAACAGGCTTAAATCTTTCTTGCAGTCAATAAATTCATTTCAGTTATTTTAAGTCTGAAGGGCCATGAACACAAATGGTTTGTGTGGGAGGAGGTGCTTCATAAACAACGCCTGCCAGCCTGAAGAACTGAAGTTATCAGTCAGTCACTCGTGCAGACGTTGTGCTCAGTCGAGGCAATGCTGACGGCCTCTCAAATGCGCTTCACGTAAACTGTGTGGAAGAGCCGTTTCCTCTCCTTAACGAGGCTGACAAAAACATTTTGAAGTACACTGTCTGGATTTGAAAACACTGAGGTTAAAATGCCCAGAAGACTGAAGGAAGGAAGGAGAATGAAGAAAAGAGACTGTACTATACGTGACTGAGTCTATTTCTCAATCAAATTGAGGTTGATTTAATATATATAATCTGGCTTATTACATATGAGAACATAAACAAGTAAATTAGTTTTACAAACACATTATTAAATAAATGAATACCTTATGCCGAGTGAAATAAGTCAAAGACAAATATCACATGATTTCACTTACATATGGAATCTAACAAAAAAAATAAACAAACAAAACAGAAACAAATTCATAGATACAGAGAACAGGCTGATGGTTGCCAGAGAGGGGGGGTGTTGAGGGGCTGGTTTGAAAATGGGAAGAGATTCAGAACTACACATTGGCAGTTACAGAATAGTCAAGGGGATGTAAAGTGTAGCATCGGGAATAACATTGTAATAACTGTGTATGGGGCCGGGTGGGTACTAGACTTACTGGGGGGATCACCTTGTAAGTTATATAAATGTCTAACCACTATCCTGTACACCTGAAATACAGTATTGAATGTCAACTGTAACTGAAAAATAAAGTAAAATAAATTAATGAATACCTTTCCACTGGGAAGACCTAACTCCTTGAGTGCTTGAAAGATCACCTTTTCTGTTTTCCCCGATGCAAAGGTTCTAGTAATACTATAGCAAAAAAAGAAGAAAAAATCAAGTTATTGTTAATTCCGTTTTCTCTGATGCAAAGCTCCGAGTGATACTAGAGACGGCAGGGTGCAGGGAGAAGGAAAAGGAGAATAAAATGACTTCTCGTTTCTAGGTGTTTTTTCACTTCCCAAACTAGCTCCTGCAAAGGCGACGTGGTCCGTGACAGACCAGCGCTCTGGGTGGTTGTGCACCCCGGAGGTTCTGGGAGATACGTACCTTCAGACAACAGCTGTGATTGTTTTTTACTCTATCAAATCACTTTCTTAGGAAAAGGGAATGTGGCAGATGGAGTTGGCTGTAGGAAAAAACCTCATGTTGACCATAACGTCTGGCCTTGGGGGAGACAAGTGGGCCCCTCAGATTCAGCCCATTCCTACAAATGGGCTTACCCTGGCGTCACACTTCCTACAGCTGGCATGCGTTATCAGACATATTTTGTTTATTTGTCTTCTGAGCAATGCTCCCTTGAGCTACTTGAAGTCAGCTTCCTCAAGGATTTCGGAGGTCATTATTAAAGGGGTTAAGTGTAGGGGAGAGGGGAGGAAGGGGAACAATTATTCCATGTTTTAACAGAATCTTGGCACTATACTACCCCTAGATATAGTGTTTTCGAATAATGGTGCAGGCTTTTAACTAGTGTGGTATGCATTAAGACTAGTAAAACAAATACCATGTCAATGAGCATATTTCCAAATGATCATAGAAGTAGAAAAAAGAGACTGACTCTCTGTGATCAATACACTGGTGACCCTCAGAATGAATGCTACTGAGGAGAGAACTTGGTACTCGCTCCTAGCTCTGAGCCATGCCTTAGCTGCCCAAAGGAGCCTTCATTGACTTCCTGATTGGTAATTTGTCACCATAATAACTTTAACTGTAAATCAGTAGTCTCGCCTCCACTTAAGACAGAGCTTACTTTCATCTGTTAAACTTGGCCTTCCCCATGAGCACAAGAGAATTTTAATAGCACCTCCCTAATCCCACCCTTGTCGTGCACTCCACCATTCTCATTAAGAAGAAGGCAAGCTCTAAATGTAAGCACCAACTGCTGGTTAACCGTGATGAGTAGGAGAAAGCACCACTTCAACCTCAGAGTCCAACTTCCCAAAATAGATTGGGAAGAACTGACTTTAAGTAAATGAATGGTTACGTGTTCATTCAAAGTTTTACTGTTTCTTACTTGGTCCAAGAATACTTCAAGAGGTATATTTTAAAAGTGCCTGACACAGATTTATTCAAATGCAGGGAGGCCTATAAATTCTCTTTAACAAATCTATAGACACGTAGGGCAAATGTGTTTCTAGTGCAGAGGGTGATATTCCCACATTTCCCCACTTCTCTGGAGTTCATGGAATTCGTATACTTTAAATCCAGTTGGGTTGAGAAGCAATATATCTGACCTTCATAATATAGGGGGAAAGTAGCTATTCAGTTGTATTTTTTTTTTTAAAGTATGCATTAACGGGAGAGCTACAGGCCCCCAACAGTATTTGGGATGTCCACCACCTGTAAACAGGATGAAACTCTCTGCATAACAGTCTCAGGGTATCTCGGCTAACTCGAGCTTCTGTTAGGTTTGGGCAGGCCTGGCAAAGGGGATGAGAACTGACTAACATGGTCATGCATGGAGCAGGTATAGGGGCTGAGCCCTTCTGTTGGAAACAGAACCTGAGTGTCTGGTAGGGGTTGCGGCAGGGAGGAAGGGGACAGTGTAGAGAAACGGAATCTTCTGACTAGGACTGGTGGAAGCACCAAGAAATACGGAGTAGGAAAAGAACATCTTATGGGATTAGGAAGGTCCCAGCATTCATGGAGACAGAGAACTTGAGAGAGAAAGTAAGGTGTCCGGCACCAGGACAGAGGGAAGTCCACGCAGGGACACATTGGTGGGGGCAACATCAGAGCCCAGTGACATGACCACACGGGAGATCACAGGGGAAGAAGTGGTGTTATGGCCGGTGGTGCTTGTTCTCAGGCCCAACTTGTCACAGAGAGGGGCCGGGGCTTGAGCTGGGCAACCTAAACGCAGATCTGCTCACCTCATTCCACACTAGAGACCAAACCCAGGGTGGAAAGTGGGAGGAAGGAAGTGAAGAGACCATTGCTCTGGGGAGGTGCCTCTATTCCCTTTGCTTCAGCAGCTTTTGGAATCATTCTTGGGCCTTAAAATGGATTTGTCTGGGGTGGGAGGGGTTTTGGAGTGAAGGTGAACTATCTGAGTTTCCAGGTGCCCGAGAGGCCTGGCAGAATACCACTGAACCGGGTCCTGAGAGAAACACACTTATCACAGGCTGGGGCATTTCAGACACCACTGTGAGACATGTCACGGAAACATATTTACAAAGGACTAAGAGTTAGTCAACTCTTTATATACAGCTTCTGGCCCAGAGTGTACAGCTTAGTGCTTCACAGCTAACAGGTGCTCAGTGAGATTTTACTGAATCAGAACAAACCCTCCTCCCCAAAGGAAATGCTCTAAAAGCAAATACCCTGAGGTGGTGCCCAGTCCTATCAGAGTCCTGGTTGACTTCCACGTTCCCGGGGGACTTACAGGTGACTAAGACACCAATGACCCTAGAAACTAAGGGAGCCTCACTCTTTGCTTGCCCTCAAAGGGTGCACAATCTGTCCAACGGTTTCAGCACCATCTTCTGAAACAGCCAGGGAGGACTCACGAAGTGAAGCCCCAACAGAACCACACCCCCTACGGGCAGGCTGGGCCTTTGGGACCTGGGTGGATGATGTAGGAGCTGGGCTGCCGACCACGGCTGAGGTCACAGCCTTCCTTCCCACAGCGGTCCCCTTCCAGGCTCCTTCCAGGCATAGCCCACAACTACTGTCTGGCTACCATGTCCCAACCGTCCAGCCAGTGGTTCCAACTCCAGTGAATAAGGAATGGGAGATGGCGAAGTCAAAGTGACCCATCCCAAGCTTTGGTGTGAGTGGGAAGATAAAGTCTGTAAGTTTGAAAGAAAGGCAGACTCCATAAGATTGTGTACACCGAGGTAAAGGGTAAGACTTTCTTCATTCGACATTCCTGAAACTTCCTGGATATTAAATTTTGACTGATGCTGAAGAGCAGGGGCCATTCCCACACTATAGTGACTGTGAAGTCAGGTCCCCTGTAACACTGTGCACACACACTAACATACTAACAGTTTCATTTTAAAAACTCCAGGATAGTAATGATGAAGTGACCTTTTAAAAGTGTTTACTCTTCATATCCATTAAAACATTCAGAACAATTTCCACCTTGGCCTTGGCAGCTCAGCCGCTGTTTTCTGGCATGGTATCAATTCTCCATCAACCCTAATAAACTGCCCCTGAATCACAGATGTCTTGTGTCAAACACCTGTTAATACTGGCAGGCCCCAGAGAGTTCATGTCCAAGACAGCTACAGAAGATGACAAAACATCTAGGCTATTTCTAAAAAAATAAAAGGGTAATAATTTTGTCCGTGAACATGCTAGATACAGATCTTTGGCATCAGAAAAAGCTTCCAAGATCATTTAATAGTGATGTGATTAGTAGGATACATGCAAATAAAACCAGAACTGCTAGGAGAGAAGCGCTCTGATCACAGTTTATGTGTTTTAGACTTTGTCCATTTCCTGAGTCTTATCTGGGGAGAGAACGCAGGAGAGTAAGACAGGCACAAACTGATCCAACTTGCGTTTCTTTTCTTTGCACTGCTATCTGTGTCCTCTGAGTTTGGACTTGTTACTTCAACACTAACTTCAAATAAAAATGCACTATGTATTTGAGAGTATCTGTAGGATGCTGGGATACATTAAAATAATTGTGCTGCTATTGCTCAAGCGAGCAGGGAGTTGTGAGTGAAACAGGGATCAGTGCAAAGTATCTTTGCCAACAGCCATCTGTCAAGGATGCCAACAGGGCTTTTTTATAAACTGTTCAGGAGGCATAAAATTGACTTGCTAATAAATTATTAAATAAAAAGGAGAGAATTCTACATATAGATTTGTAAGGACCACAACAAATGCTTGTACAGCCTCGTAAGCCCTCAATAAAAGGTTAAATAAAAAGAACACTGTGTGTGGTCTTTTTTTATGGTTCATATGCTTTTCATTTTCTCACTGATATTTCAGTTGGGTCGCATGGATACTTTAGTTCACGACTATTGTAATACATGGAATTAAGAAAAATGATGACTTCTAGGACAATTCTATTACATCTGAAAAGAATGATGTTGAGGGAGTATGAGATACTCTTAGGATACAGAGTAGAAGCTTCAGAGCAGAACAGAGAGGCAGGACAGGCAGGATGGCCTAGAAGAGTCAGAAGTGGCCAGGTGTGATCGGCCTGCCTCTGCTGGAACACGTCCAACCCAAATGCTGGGCAGGGAGTGACTACCCAGTCCTGCTGCGGTTTGTTTGTTGGTGGTTGGTCCGGCCTCTGTGCTGGAGTGGTGTCCAGAGAAGAAGTCAACATGAACCTCAGCCTGGACATCCCTAGAAGAGCAGGCTCATATCTGGGGTATCTGTTTTGGATTAAGGGTGAGAGCTTAGGTTCATGAATCCCAATACACTACAGGCCTCTTGTTGACAGCAGACGCTCTAGGGGCCAGTCCAACTTCTGGAATTTCCATGAAGTGCTCACACAAACACCAACCAAAATGATACTGGAGAGTTTACTGGAGAATGCCCATCACCACCACCGTAAACGCTTCCAACTGTAGCCACCGACTATTAGCGCACACGGAAGGGAGTGGAGAGGCGGAAAGAGGGAAGCACAAGGGCTCAGAGGGGGAGCATGTCAGCATTAAAAGGCACCTGTGGATGCTGTATCTGGTTCATGTCCTCCTCACGTTTGCTTTACTGGCATTTTTTTCACTGTCACTATTACCTTGGGCAAGGTGAGGAATCGACAGGGTTGAAGAGGGTGTGATGGTTCGCCTAGAGAGCAAGTGGCAAGAACACAAAGGAGTCCCCCTGCCCAGGGCACCAGATCACCCCACATGAGACACACTGTCCAGCGGTGTCACCCTTCCTGAGACAGTCCGCACACTTCCACTCCGGGTGCACAATACAAACTTCTTCAATTCCAGCCAATGGTGGCTGAGGGCACAGGAGTAAAAGATATTTAAATCTTAAAAGCCCACCTATTTGAAGATTTTAAAAAGTAGTGCTACATTTTCAGATGTTCTTTAACTTATCAATATAGAATAGAAGCTGCCACCTATTCTGGGGGAAAAAGCAACTTTATGTGCGTTAATGATTCTTACAAACTTCACAGCATTTGAGGAAGTGATTCAAGCTAAGCTTACAGAATTTTTTTTTTTAGTTAAAGCAGTTTACAAGTACTTGTGGAGGGCTTCCTCTTTGCTCTGGAATCATGAGGGTGGAACAGGGTATGGAAGAACACACAGAAATGAGACTCACCTCCTAACTGGGATTTTACCATTGGTGTTGGTCATAAACGCCAATTTCATCCAGCTGGAAAACAACAGGAGCAACACTGTTTTAATGTTTCTTAGGAGGGACAGCTACAATCAGGACAAAAAAAACTTCACAGGATCATTCATTCATTCAAAGAACATTTAGTCTGAAAACCAGAGACAATTACATACTGGGGAGATGAATTTATGCTTACCTGACTTAGCAAATAAAAATACAGGACTTACACTTACATCTGAGTTTTATTATTTTTTATTTTTTTAATTATTTACTTTTAGAGAGAGGAGAAGGTGGGGAGAAAGAGAGGGAGAGAAACATCAATGTGTGAAAGATAACATACATCGACCAGTTGCCTCTTGCATGTTCCCCAACCGGGAACTTGGCCCCGTAACCCAGGCATGTGCCCCGACCTGGAGGTGAACCAGCGACCTTTGGTTGAAGGCCGACACTCAGTCCGCTGAGCCACACCAGCCGGGGCTTAATCTGAATTTTAGATAAACAACAAATAGTTCTTCACTCTAAGTATTGTCTAAATATGCATAGGACATACTTAGACTAAAAAATCATTTGTAAAAATCTAGCTCTTAGTACCCCTCTGGATTTTGGATACAGTGAGTTGGGGTGAGGCCTGCTGTCTGAATTTCAAAAGTACATTTGGAGCTGACTGTGTGCTGAACAGTCCTTGGGGTGGGTGACCTCTTTTTCACCCTAACAATGGGTGCCTTTGCAAGGGTTTCTCTAAACCACACTCTCCATTTCTCATTCTCACGCAACAGAGGTTCTAGCTACAATAGCGCCCAACTGTGGCCACCCACAGGGATCCATTTATCAGCAGACTTAGCCCAGGGATGCAAATGCCAGTGTCCACAATTCAGAAGACACTTGGGGGCCGAGGGTCCAGCATGTTCCTCCCATCAATCATTCCTCCCCCAGTTTGGGGGCTTTGGGTTTATCACGAATGCTGGGTTTATCTGTTTATCATGAAGAGTACAGGTATGCATTGGTCAGCTTCCTCTCCAAGGCCAGGAGCGTGGAGGGAAAGGCAAGCAAGACACTGCCTGGCCACATGCTAAGCCTCATTTCCACTTTGACCCTTTGCCTGATAACAGCCAAGAGCAAGGGGTGAAGCAAACAAAACTCACTGTTTCTTGAGGCATGTCATCGGACTGACGTTGTTGGCCCTGAAGTTGTGTATGATTGATCTCAGGCCGTCTACCCATTGCTGCAAAAGAAAAGAAGTGTTCTTGGTTAGCTAATCTGCTGGAGCGAAGCATGGTTTTGGTTGGATAGCTTGTATCCATTCTGTGTAATATCTTCAACTGTTCTTTCATCGCCTCCTACCACACAGCCCTCTTCATTCTGCACGCTCATTTTTTACCCTTTAATAAACAGCTTTCACTCTTTCCATGAAGATAAATGTGGCATCCATGGTGTTATTAAACAGTGGGTTGTCACAAAGGAATGCTGCCCACTGAGTGACTTGTTACCTTCTATTTGCAGCCTGCTTAAATAGAACCCCCTTTTCAATCACTGGAAACCTTAATCATTTCTAAGCACCATTATACAATACAAGATGACATATTTAGCTATTCCCATTTTAGATGATGAATGCCTTATGTGTTTATCAATTTTATTGTGTGATAGTATTTCATTCTAAGAGTTTCTTACATATCTTACCTATCTGTGTTTTCCAGCACAGCCTTAAAAGGTAAAACTGAGTGCCAGGGTACCCAGAGGAAGCAGCAATGTGCTCACATAATTCCTGTATAAGGACTTGGACCTCAGTGTTAGTTCATAACATCACCCCCTAGATCTACAAGGAAAAGTGGAGGAAGATTGTGCAGGGTGGCAAAGGAATCTAGGTCTCTAAAGGGCATGTTCACAGAAAAGGCGGGCCTGCGAATTGAAGCCAACTCTGTCCTTGGGGCCAATGACTGTGCCAGTGAATGCCAAGCCACGATGCTAAAACAAAGAGTTGCACTATTGCCAAAGAGCTTTGTGCAAAATTAATTCTGGAGGTTAAAACAGAACTGGGCCCCCCACGCAAGCCAGTACCTTACCTTCGCAGTCTGACTGCTGAAGCTTTGTGTTGGGAAGGAAGATATTTTAGAGTAGATGGTAATACGGATGTACGTTTTACCTGTACTCTCCAAGTATGGTAGCCACTAGCCACAGGTTGGCTATACAAACTTGAACTGAATAAAAATAAAATTCAGTGCCTCCATGGCACTAGTCCTATTTGCAGTCCTCAAAGCCCATACCCTGATAGTGCCTACCATACTGGACAGTGCAAATACAGAACATTTCCATCATCACAGAAGGTCCCATTGGACAGCACTGCATGGTGCTACCAGTTTTGACTCAGTCAAATGATTCAGTCACTGCAAGGGCCAGAGGCGATGACTGAGTTCTATAAGTGGATCTGTGACGTTTTCATTTTAATTGTGGTAAAATGTACATAACATAAAATTTATCATTTCAACCATTTCTGAGTGAACAATTCAGTGGCATTAGTGACATACATGTTGTTGCGTGGCCATCACCACCTTCTACCTCCAGAACTCTCTTCATCTTGCAAAACTGAAACTCTGTTCTTCCGTACCCACTACACACCAACTGCCCATTTTCCTCTCCCCCTAGTCCCTGGCAACCACCACTCTACTTTCTGTCTCTGTAAATTTGCCTCACACAAGAGGAATCACAGTATCTGACTTTTTGGGATAGGCGTAGTGTTCCCAAGGTTCACCCATGTAGCCTGTGCCTGAATTTCCTTCCTGGTAAAAGCTGAATAATATCCCACCATACGTATAAGGCACACTTAGTTTATCACTCAGCTGTGGGAGCTTCCACCTGCTGGTCACCGCAAACAATGCTGTGTGAGTGTGAACGCAGGCGCACGAATGTCTCTCGCTGTCATTTAATGAAAAAGTTCTTGTTTTCACCTCTTTTGGATCTGTATCCAGAAGTGGACTTGCTGCATCATACGGCAATTCTAATTTTAAATTTTTAAGGAATCACCATACCGTTCACCGTGGCGACTCTATCATTTTACAATCCCGCCAATGGTGTGCTGGGCTGCCAATTTCTCCACATCGCCTCCAACACTTGTAATCTTGTTCTGTTTTTATTTTTTTGTTGGTAGTAGCTATCCCAATGGATGTGAATCTAACAGATTCTGTGCTTTTCTCCTTGTGCTCCAATGGCACCTAATGGCTTTCTGAGGGAGGACTTCCGAGCTGTAAAAGGTAAATTTCCTTTCACAACTACAAAAGGCCATTTTCTGAGAACTGTAAATAGCAATGAAAGCCTCAGCAAGCATGAGAAGTGTTGTCAGGATTCTGGGGGAGGAGAAGAATGCCTCGATTATTTTCATCATCAAACTTCACGTCCTCGGACAGGCTAAATATGGGACTGTGACTCCCGGGGGACTATCAAATATCCTGTTACTGGCCTAACAAACCACCGGCTCACACAGAGTTTCCCAAGAGGAGACAGAAAAAGCACAAATAATTTGTTTGGCATTAACTGGGAAGTATTTTCTTAACCTGAAGGCTTGGTACGTGTTCCAAAACACAAAACAAAGCCCATGGTTTCCTAGGACAGAAAAGTGGACAATTTCTGAGACTGTTCACTGGCTTTCTCTGATTGTTCTAATTCACCTGTTCGTAGAAATAGATTACAGAGATGCTGAACTTTGAGAAGGCTTCAACAGATTCCATCCATCTTTTGAAAACACAGTGCTGGTGAGGAATCTTGTTTACTGTGATGGAAAGGTCCCTGACAGCAACCCAAGAGGTCCTCGCTCCAGGGCCAGCACCCCTGTTCCAGTTAACAGGAAAGGCCGCAGGAATCCCCACACATCCTCATGTGCCCTGGGAGCGAGGTCGCTGCTTCGTTCTCCTTGCAATGATGACAGTGAGGTCAAGGGCCTGGTCCAAGGTCACAGAGCTGCTGGCTCAGAGCCCAGAGGCAGTAAGAAAGCTGTAGTCTGCCCCTCACACTGGGCATATTTTCATTCAATGACTGTTCACATGTCTCCCTCTGTGAGGTGGAAAAGTCTCATCAGACCTCTTCTTCTCTCTACTATCTTTCAGGTAATGTACACTTAGCATAATAAGGCCAAGTGCCAATAGAAAGTATGGGGAGCACTTTGCTTTTTATGCTTTGTTTTGTTTTCAATATAAAATAGATGAAATACCAGCAGGTGTCAGCAGAGCCTGAGAGTTTAGTTGGAAAGTTGTGCCAGGAGTAAACTTAGACGCTTATCAACTTCTTCGAATGTTTCCAGATTAATAGAAGGAAACAGTGTGACTTAGATACACTGGCTCCATGGTGACACACCCCCAGTGTGATTCATGCTGCCCAGTGCCCCGGCCTCGGGTTCGCCACACTGAGTGGGCACATGCAGCTGGACCCTGGGGACGTGGCCCACAGGAATGACTCAGTTCAGGAGTCCACACTGGTAGTTTTGCATTTGTAATTGTTACTGGGCTCTCATTTCAATCTTACCCAATTTTGTTTAAATGAACTTAAAGCTCATTTCAGCCCTTCTAAGGTGGACAAAAGGTCCTTCAAAGGACTCTGCGGGGCTTGTGCAGGGTCCTTTGGGTGTCCCTAGTCTTTCCTGGGAAACCTCGGCTTCTCCTCCTGGACGCCTTAAACTTTTTCATCATGCAGGAAGAGTCCATGTTCCCGGCAAATGGCTGGGCCTCAGACTTACCCATGTCCTTTGCCGTCACAACACTAGGACTGTCATAGACAAAAGGAATCCCTTTTCCATTAAAAAAAAAGTATATAGAGAGATACAACCAAACTAAACTGAAAAATATATGAATTTACAGAGTATATATCTCACTTTTTTCTCTTAAAAACATTTGTTAGTTTTTTTTTTAAGGTTTTAAAAGCAATATTTAAATTCCTATGTAAAAAATGTAAAGCAAAAAGCATAAAGCAAAAAGTAAATGTCACCCCAAATCCCATTGCGGGAAGTCCTTGCTTAACATGGTGGATAGGTTCTGTGACCTTAAGTCAAACAACGCATAATGAAAACAGTGTTACCACAGGTTAACTGAGACAAACCAGAGTTAAGTTCCTATGACATCTCATCAACATTATAACACAACGACACTGAACAAAATGTCCTGTTATTAAAGCTCCTGCTGTACTGATATTAAGAGATAGCCACTGACAACACTTTGCTATTTGTCCTTCTAGCCTGTTTCTGTGCACAGAGATTTGTCCTTTTAAAATAACTATTATTATCATTATTATACAGTCAGCACCACCGCAGGCAGAATTGTTCCTTCAACTCAATCTGATCTCTAGATTGTGTTCCAGAAGCATTCTTTTTCAGCCTTTAGTCAAAACAGCATATTGTCAAAGCAAAAATGACATGGACCCTGTGATACTAGCCAAGTTTGCTATGTAAATTTCTCCAAAGTGAAAACTTTGTAGCATCCTCCCTAACCTTTCAACGTCTGGCTCTTAGTTAAGATGCTTCCACTGACAACAAAGTCTGCTCAAAAGTTAACTAGATACCTGCTACTTAAGGGGCCAGCAGCATCAGAATCACCTGGGAATTATTAAAATGCAAATTATCAGGGTCCACCTATTAAATCTGTCTCTAGGGCTAGGGAACAGAAATCTGTGGTTAAATGAACTTTCCAAGTGACTCTTCTGTAAACTTGCTCTTAAGAAGCTCTGCTCTAAATCCAGGCCACTCAAAGGGGTGGCTCCTATACCAAGAGCATCAACATGACCTAGCAGCTGGTTAGAAATGCAGAATCTCAGGTCGTATCCCAGACCCACTGGGTCAGAACGTGCATGTCATAAGATGGCTGATGACTCAAGCGCACATTCTGCTTGAGAAGCACAGGTCTAGGAGAGGGAGTGCCTCCCAACGTGAAGCGTCTCCTTCCATTGCCTGCCTAAAAAGATCCAGGTTTGGTTTCTGAGGAAGGTGAAGGTTTCATACAGTGTCTTCAGTGGGAATACGCAACTTCTAGTAAGGACCCACAGTTCCTTATTGGCTCTTCCTTTTTGTCATATCCCCTCCCACTTGAGCTGAACAAAGCTGCATTCGCCAGAATGGAAATTCTGACCTGCACGTTTTGGAAACTGCAGTTCAACTGCTTGTATGTGGAAACAAGAGGAGGCAAGACGCTGCGATACTGGCTGTCACTTTGCCTCTCTGAGCTGTGAAAATAACGACGGACGGGGCCATCCGGAATGTTTAGAACACAGGAAATTTGGTTCCTAGAATGCATAAACCTGCCTCTATGCAAGATTTTTGTTTATTTGTTTGTTTGTTTAGTTAAGTGTGGCTAAGAAAAAGTTAGGACATATTCCAATTGGCTGTCCTTAAGGTGCCTAATTGCTCTAACAATTAACTAGTTTCCACTTCAAACACCATAAGCCAGCAGTTTATATCACCTGAAATTCAGCTTTTGATCTCTTTGTACTGACTTCTGGCCAAGACTGAGGACATTCAAGAAGGGAAATAAGATCTATTTCCATGCACTTGGGACGCACTATGAAACTTTTCAAGTAAGATTTCCAGTGTCTAACATTGCAAGAAGACAAGATTCTTTATGAAGTGCTTGGAATATAAAACACAAAATTTCACAAACCTCCAGATGAACAATATTCAGTGGAGTAACTACAGGCAGTGGCTCAGATGTTAGAGTGAAGACACTAGAGGTGGAATCCAAGATGCCGTCTCTTTGAGTCTATATAAGCAGGGTGTATGAAGTCATTTCAGTTCAGTTAGGATAAGGTACTAGTTGGCATTAAATTGTCAATATTTAACTTTGAAGGCAGGCCACGGTGAAGACATTTCCAGCTAGTGTACTGTGAAAAGGAAACTGTGTCTAGCACTCAGAGACTAGATTAGTAGTTCCCAGAGCCTGGGAACTCCCTCCGGAGTTTATAAGACATTCCAGAAGCTTGGACTCTACCCCTGGAGATTCCCATTAAAAATCTGAGTGTGGTTGAGTCGTCTGTCTAATTTTTAGACACTGCAGACAATTCTAATGTGATTCTATAACAGAGAACCTCTGACCTAGACCACATACACTAAGTTTAGTTTACCCCAGTATTTTTCAAGCTTTAATGTGCATTTGGATCACTTGGGACTTTTGTTAAAATACAGATTCAGATACTGTAGGTCTAGTGTCTGCATTGACGATACTGCCTTTTTTTTACAAGCTTTCAAGAGATGCCATGTAGGTATGTGGGCTTGTTTTTTGTGTCCTGACCTTGCAAGGGTAGCAGGGCTCGTGCGCTGTTCCTAGACGAATTCATATCTTGAATACCACTATGATGTCCACTGAAGAAAAAGCAGTTTTATGCTTCATCATGCCAGTTATTCTCAAGTGGTTTCCAGGATCAGCAGCATGAACATCCCATAGGAGTGTGTAGGAATATGAATCCTCAGGGCCCACCCGAAACCTACAGAGTCAGACACTCTGGGGGTGGGGCTCAGCAACTGGCAATTGAACAGGCCCTCCAGCTAACTCCAATGCAACAACAGTCACTGAAGTTGCTAGCATCAGAGGATCGGGTGCTAGTCAGAGATAAAGATAACTGAAGAGTGCATGGCAGTGGCCACGGGAGTAAAATTTCTCTGGTTTTGTTTTTAATCAATGTTATTGAGGTACAATTTATATATAATGAGTGGGCTATTGGTTTTTGATTCAAGTTTTTCAAAGCTAACTAACTACCCTTAGGGTGAGTACTATCAACTGAGACACTTGAAATTTTGAATTCTCATTCCCACATTTTGGATTAAAATTTAAATTCACACACACACACACACACACACACACACACACACACATCATAGTATATGCTAACATATTTTAAAGATAGTTACATGTATTATGAGAGCAATGCAGGCAACCAGTGGGATGTTGGCTACAATCCAGGAGCTGGTGATGTTTCAGGATCTGGCAGCAGGAGCCGGTCCTGGGGAAGCCTGTTAGAGGAACAGCGCCCCCTGCTCCTAAGAGAGGTAAGTGTAAAACCAGGAAAGGCCTGTTCAGGAAGGCCGGGCTTCCTGGGAGACCACTTACTAGAAAATTTGGTACTGAAACAAGACAGAGGTCCACTTCCCAGAACTAGGATGCGTGATCAGGACACTACTGAGCCACCAAAGGTCCAGGGACCAGGCCTGAGCACCAAAGCTGCAGCCCACACAGCAGCAGGAGGAACTGGAGGACGCGTGCCAGCGTCCCTGAGGTCTTGGTCCCCGTGGCTTTCTGCCCAGGGCTGAGGAGAGTTGACAGACTGGTGATTTAGGCAGGACTTGACAAAAAAAACATTATTACCATTCCAATGTGCTCATCTAGGATGCCAAATCCATTCTAAAATTACATGGAAGCAGACCTAGCAAAGTCTGTTTGCAGAGCATAGACCAATTTTTACATCATGTAAAGCAGAAAATATAAAAACTTT
Source organism: Tonatia bakeri (assembly GCA_004024845.1). Lineage (NCBI taxonomy): Eukaryota > Metazoa > Chordata > Mammalia > Chiroptera > Phyllostomidae > Tonatia > Tonatia bakeri. The sequence continues at coordinate 23,730 of PVIA01006475.1, forward strand.
TCTCTTTCATTTCAACTACCTTCTTCTCCTGGCTCTACTAAGGAGAGAGAGAGAAGTGCAGGTAGAATGTGCTAAGTGTCAGTCTCACAAGGCCTCAATGTCAGTGTGGCAAACTCCCCCATGCCCACAGGGCTGAAGGCAAGCAGGCAGACAATGTCAGCGTTGACAGTGAGAGCATATCAGGCAAAGAAATCTGCAAGATTGCCACAACTACCATCCCAGAAGGGAAGCGTGCAAGGTGAGGGGAAGAATAATTTCATGCGTCATGAAGGAGCTAGGCTTGTAGTCCCACGCAAACCAGCTGTGAAACCCATAATGAAAGGTTTAACTGAGGGGCCGATGATAATGGCCAACAGCAAACTATGGAAACTGGTGGCCAAAAACAACGGGGATTTAGGGGGGGAAAAACAAGGAAAATCAGTAGAGACAAGCCAGTAATAATTTCAAAAGCTCTTGGGAAGTCAGTAACAATTTTCATAAAGCTTTCAAATCCAAAAGAGAGCAACTGGAGCTTTTTTTCCTTGACATAGCCTGAGTGTCTTCCAGAAAACACAGACTTGGCATCTGCGGTTCTCTGTGCACAGAGTAAAGTTGAAGGTTACAGAAGGAATATAGTGTCATCTGATTTATTTTTTTAATATTTTACTTATTTATGTTTAGAGAGGGAAGGGAGGGAGAAAGAGAGAGAGAGAAACAGCAATGTGTAATTGCTGGGGGCCATGGCCTGCAACCCAGGCATGTGGCCTGACTGGGAATCGAACCTGCGATGCTTTGGTTTGCAGCCCACGCTCAATCCACTGAGCTACGTCAGCCAGGGCTCTGATTTCTTAAATCACCTTCAGAGAGCATGGCTAATGAGTATTTGGGCAGGAAATAAGCTGCCACATATGAGTACGCGAGGCTGTGTTGCAAAGATAGATTTGGATAGGCCTGGACAATATTTATACTTCCCCAGTCAAAACTTGTTTAGTCACTCACATGTAGTCAAAACAGTCTGTCAGCCTGGCTGGTTATCTTGACAACACTGAGTAGTCAGGTCAAAAAGCACCCTTAAATAGTCACAGGAAAGGAGAGGACACTGTGCTTTTGTTGGTCATCTTACAGAAGCTGGAGGGTCACATTCCTGTACCAGATGGGTTTCTGTTCATCGCCATTCCTAAGAGGCAATTTTTGTACCGCTTAAGCCAGATTCTGTAGATGCTCTGTAACCAAGTCCCACTGTACCCATAGGATCTCGTCCCAAATGACCACATCTCATTCCAGCAGCCTACTCCAACTAAGCATACTGTTGAAGGGAACCAGGACATGCCACCCCAGAAGATGCCAGTTTTAGCTGAAGCCATCTCAATTCCTGAAATCCATTATTGGCCTAAAAGCAGAGTCTCCCAAAAGAACTAAATTATCTTAAATCCCCTTCCCAGGACCCCCCCCACCCCCCACCACCCAACCAGCCACTCCACCAGGATCAGCTTTAATCTTCTACAGAAAATGAAAAGTTGGCACCACACCCAAACAGAAAATGACACAAAACTATATCTCCCATGTCTTTTCCTACAGGCCCGTTAGTCTTTCCTGAAAGCCATTTGCTCTCTCCTAAGTGGCCTATTACCCTTCTCTTTCCATGTTAAGATGCTACATAAACTCTCCAATCTCATTGCTCCTTTGGGGATTCACTTTTTCCTGTAATGCTCCTGGGTGTGTAAAATTAAAAAATTAATAAATTAAATTAATAAAAATAATGAACTTGTATGCCTTTTTCTTATCCGTTGCCAGTTTATATGGCAGACCCAGACAAAGAAATCAGACCCACATGCGTACACTCAGAACACATTCACGCCTCTGCTCACTCGCGCCTCCTGACTTTGGACCAACAGCACGTGACCTTCTTCAGTGCCTCAGAGGTCGCGCGGCCGCTCTGTTCCTACAAACCTCAGAAATCGTTCAAAAAGGAAACGAGGCATTTGGTTTATTTAATGTAACACTTCTTTGGCATCTGTTGGAAAACTCTAAAACCACGGAAGCCCTTTTCAGATTTTGAGGAAAACAAGAGCATCATCCTCTGCCAGTCAGAAATCACCAGTTTTGTGAAAGTACATTTTTGGTCTCAGCTGCCAAATGTGCAAAGTCTTGGTGAAGAGCTGATGAATTGAGTCTTTGGCTGATGCTTGTGCAATCCCTGAGGTCACAATCCTCCTGACAACGTGGGCAAATTAAGTCATGCCAAAATGAACAGCACTTCAACATGCAGACAGGCACGACCTGCGGAGATGCTGTGATAGGTGTCATCAATCAAGAAGCCAACTCCTGCCCAGGTAGCATCAACCCACTTACTAGCTCAGGCACATCAAAGCTATACGTAATCCTAAACTAAGTAGAACTTAATATAAGAGGTATAAAAAAGAATCTAAGTCACTGGGTTTGTTTTCCTACCTAACATTCTATCATTTACGGAAAAGTACCCCCGCCTTCCTGTGCCCCCCACCCCACCCAAGGGAAGGGTGAGGGAGGAAATAAATATGGCACCAGGGAAACAGAGACAATAAAAGGAATATTTATGGGAAAGACAAATAAATGACTGTGTAGCTTTTATTGTTTTCTACTTCTGGAAAAATACGGGGTGAATCTGATTCCTCTCCAATGTCATTTGCTGACTTTGTCCTGTAAAACATTCATTCCAGAAGATGTTCACTTGTGCCCCTTCAACAGGCCACGATAAAAATGAGTAAAAGCTTGAGAAATCACTGACTAGCCCTCTCCCCACCCCCTGCTGAGAAAGACATGACAGCAGTAATATTTCCCAGGGAGCTAACTTAGAGAAACCTGTCCAGCAAAACTTTCTCATGTTCACTGGAACAAGGAACCCCTTTAAATGCAGACTTTTCTGAGAAATCCACCTTGCTGGCCACCAATTTTGAAAGGGCTATTCTTCCCAAGTACTGTACCTCTCACAGATAACGATATTAAACATTTACCTTAAAAAGTATAGTCAAATCATACAATGTTACAGGTGGAAGTGGTTGTCTCTCAACCTGAGAGCTGTAGCACAGGGTGGTGGTAGAATTCAGAATCTGGAGTTGATCTCCTGATAGCCCGGGTTCAAAACACCAGCTCTGCCACTTCCTGGCTGTGTGACCATGGACAAGTTACTCAACCTCTCTGGGCCTCTTTCTTCCTCTGTAAAATGAGGATAATCATACCTATCCCATAAAATTGTTGTGAGAATTAAATGAGATAACACAGGCCAAGTGCTCTGAACAGGGTCTAGTACTCAATATAAACTAAAAAAAAAAACAATTCCCTGCAGCTGCTCTTACCATTATGATTATTGGGGTCAGCAAACCTTTTCTGTAAAGGGCCAGGCAACAAATACGTTAGGCTTTGGAGGCCACGCATGGCTCCTTTTTGTACAGTTTTTACATCTTGTTTTGTTTTCACAACCCTTCAAAATGTAAAAGCCATTCCCAGCTCATTGGCCATACAGAATCAGGCTGAGGGCTATGTCTGGCCCAAAGGCTGCAGTTTGCCAGCCCCTGATTATAAGATTATTAAGTTATTTGCTTCAGATTGTAATGCTCAGAGGCAACACAATCTCATCTCAAGTGAGGTGTCCCACCCACCTCCTTCATGGATCCCCTTTTAAAATTATAACCTAAAGACTAAAAAACATACACACATGTGCAGGCCTACCTGATACATATATTATGTTTACAATGGCAATTTTGCTACCAATTTAAATAGGAACTTCATGGTAAATGGAATATTTTTCTAGTGACGCTAAAGCTAGTGAGTGACATTTTTCTCTCCCAGGGGCCAAAAGGTGAAACACAAACTTCATTATGCTTCTGGTGCAATTAGAGCAGTTCAATTTGCATTCCCTTGGTGGAGTCATTTGATAACACTTGCAATTAGGGCAAAATAAGTTGCTCTGGGCTGAGCTTAGAGCTAAGGGTCTCTCCTTAGGAAACCTGTCAAGTTCATGAAACACAACAATGAGTGAGACCCCAGCAACAGAAACATGCCCCGGGTACAGACCACAGCATGGAGAACAGAGTGCCCAGGAGGCTGGACGATTTCTAAAGAAGCATGAGCTGGTCACACAAAGAAATTATGTGTGCGTGAGAAAGACACACTGAGGTGGTTTGGGGCCGGGGGGAGCTGAGCAGGTGCAGGGTTTCCTTTAGGCGGAGAGCATGTTTTAGAACCAGGCAGAGGTGGTGACTGTACAACAACGTGATTTGCCAATAGCACTGAGTTGTTCATTTTAAAATGGCTAATTTTCTTCTTTCTACTCTCCTGCACTTTCCACTAGAACAGAGAGGACAGATGTGCTCCACCGTGAGCGACGCTCCTTGTGCACTCAGAATACACCAGTGAACAGTGTAAAATGCACGGTCTGTGCAAACGCTGACAGTGGCTTTGTCAGGATGCTCAGCGTTGTTGCAGGCCAGGGCCTAGGCCACAACGCCAGGCTTCCTTCTCACTCCACACCTGTCACTGTTCCAAGGAGACCTCGCTGGGGCAGGTGACAGAACTCCCTGAAAGCAGCTCCGGTTTCTTAAACGTGCACTTTGACAAGGAGTTTTACTTCTAAGTAAGTCCAGTGCGAAGAAAAATAACAGTATATATCTACGTTTGGATACTTAAGAAAGCAGAGGGTCTCGAAGGAAAACAAAGACAGCTGTTTTCAGAATGCTAAGGGGCTGGAGAGGCAGAACACAGGGACAGGGAGACCGGGGCCGGCCCGCAGACAAGCCCTGAGGCCCAAGCAGCACGCGGTCTCCTTGGCACCGTGCGGTTCACAGCAGGTCCCTTCACAGCAGGTCCCGTGATGCACACATTCCTCCCAGAATATCTCTAAACAAATTCATTGTGCCCTCCCCTCTTCTCCCACAGTAACTAGGTCCTCGACTTCTTGTAACCGTCCCATCATATTCCTAGGTAATGGAACTTAAAGCCTGGTCTCTACCCTAACTTCTCCTGTGGCCACACCCAGACACAAACTCTCTTGGTTCCACGTTACAAGGCTCTCAGGTCTTCCTCCTTGGGTTGAAGCCAAGGACAAGTGCTTTTCTTGTATTCTATCTCAGTACCTCTCAAACTTTAACAGGCAAAAAAAGTACCTAGGGACCTTGTTCAAGTGCAGATTCAGATTCAGCAGGTCCACGATGGAGCCTGAGATCCTGCCTTTCCACCAAGACCCAGGCGACGATGAAGCTGAGGGTGCAGACCACACTTTGAGAACAGTGCTCTCAGCCAAGGGTCATTACTGTAAGTCAATCTTCCTGGAATGTGAAGATCCTATACCTCCCTTCCACACCACAGGTCATGACCTCTGTTACCTGCCTAGGATCTTCAGGGCAGATTCCACAAGTGTCACAGCTTAGCGCTCAAGCCAGGCCACAGCCTTAGCCTAATCTTCCAATTTCCCAACAAAAAGTGTTGTTCACTCTAGTCTTCTCACTGGAAACGGCACTGGGGTCCAACATTTTCTAAACCTCTGCGTGTGTCCCAACTCCCACCTGCACAGCACTCTCTCTTCGGGTGGATGGTGCACACAGACAGCACCATAATGTGACCAGCAGGCCCTCTCTCTCCTGGGTCCAGTGTCCTGTTTATTTGATGGAAGTACTTCTCTCCTCTCCTCTGTCTAACCACAGAGCCTCCTGCCCCAGTAGTTGGAAGACGGGCCTTACGGATGGTGATGTTACTCATATTAGGCTAACCTAGGACTTCTATGAAGTGTCTTGTCAAAGTAAGCCAGCTGTGCCCTCCTTGGCATTCAGCACTTCTTTTTCCTTTTTACAAAAAGATTTTTTAAATCTCATAAGAGCAAGTAACAGCAAAGGTCACTTGGTACACTCCCTTCTCTTACAAAGGAGCAGAAAAGGCCCGTGTAGAGAAAGTGACTTGTCCAAGTTTAAGATTCATCAAAAAATAATTATTGGATGAAGAGCTCAATGAAGTTTTAAAAAAGAAAAAAAAGAGCACCTTATTTAAAATGGCAATGAGGTGAAACATTAAGTAAATGTTAGCATTCACCTTAGCATAAATGTGGCTACGCCCTCCACATGATCCTCAGACCTGTGTGTCATCTGGCACACGCAGTATTTAAAGGATGAATATATGTCAACATTTTACCATCAGGAGATTTCATGGAAAAAAAATCCATAGATTCAGTACCTCATGGAAAAAGCACTGCCAACACCAATAATTCAGCAACCTCAGGCCCACATTCAGAGTTGGAAAACTGTCCAGAAGCGAGTGGATGCTGTGCCCCTCCACCCCACGCACGATTACGTACACTCTCTTCACTACAGTCTACACAGTCTACAGTCTCTTTGTCTTCGCCTGACGCTTTGCATTATTCATGTCATCTCCCTGGCTCCTGCAGGCACCTGAGTTCGCAACTTCTGGTCTGAAGGAACTACTGCTTTTGGTGATACTGAGATAAAGACAAGATTTTGGAATTCAGAGAGTGCCACCGTGGATGAGTCACTGAAGTGCTGGATTCTGGGACAGATGGCATTGCAGGAGCAGGATGACAGCCAAGGGAACGAGACACATGAAAGGCGGTTGTGGGAGGCCCCAGGAGACCAGTTTCACCCACTCTGCAGACTCACTGGGGAACACAGCCCTCCCAAGGCAGGGAGATTGAGGGGCTCCACGTCCAGCCCAGCAACAAAACAAGTGAGCCCCGTTATCTTTATTTGTCAAGGAATCACCGAGTGGGCCGGGGCACTGACAGCTCGTGAGCACGCTCATCTGCTCTGATTCACAGCTCTGTCCCGAAGAAAGTGATTTACTGCCCCTCCCTCATTTGTTTCACACAAATCAGAATCTTACAGAAAAAAACAAAATAAAACAAGAAAATGCCAACTTTCAGACTTAGAAACATGAAAAAAGAAAATGACACATGTATACCATCCCAGAGCCTCCAAAAACCCGTGAGGCTGCTGGGGCTCGGGTGACTGAGAGGCATTGTGGATTTACAGTTCAGCTCTTCAGCGTTCAGCAGGCACTGGCTCAGGAGCCTGGGCAGCAGACAGAAAAGTTAACGTAAATTCCTCAAGGCTTCTGCCAGAGGAGCAGGATATAAAAGCCCATCACTGAGCTTTTCCACAGGGCAGTGGTTCTCACACTCGAGTGTGCATCAGAATCACCCACATGGCTAGTTAAAACCTGGGTTATCGATTCAGGGGGGCTGGGGCAGGGCCTGAGAATCTGCATCTCTAGTTTAGTTCCCACGTATCACGCTTTGAGAAGCACTGGCACGTGTAATACAATTCAAGCTGCATTTCAAGAAATAGCATTTTAACTAGGGGGGTGCTTTGAAACAAATCTCTTTCTAGGGTCATGGAAACATTCTTTGAAACTGTGTTCTTTGTGTTTTTACTTAGTGAATTTTAATCGATGGCTAAACTGGTGAAACAGGTAGATGTGGACACTTAGATGTAGACACTGTAGATGGATATGCTTCAGTCGATCAATCTGGTAAAAATTTGTTGGGGTTCAAAATCCTGTTGTGACTTCTAGACTAAGTCCATCTGTGTGCTAAGCCCATGGGACCCAAACTTCACCAGCACCAGAATCACCTGGGTGAGTCACCTGCTAGTTAAAACAGATTCCTGGGCTCCACCCCAGAATCTCAGACTCTTCAGAAGTGCCAGCAGACACAATTTGCATTTATTTAATATATTTTATTGATTATGCTCTTATAGTTGTCCCAGTTTTTCCCCTTTTAAGAAGCTCCCAGTGAGGCCTCTGATCTGATCCCTTTGGGTATCTCCAAAGCTTGACTATGGACAGAGAAACTAGTTGAGGGGAAAGAGGCTCTGCAGGGCATCAGCAAAGCCAGTGGGAGGGACTGACTAAATAGTGAATCTAATTTTTTTTCAACAAAACAAAGAATAAATCCCTCCTCCAAGAACCATTACAGTAAGCCTTCCACTCAACACAATTCAAGCTCAGCACAGCAATTTTGACATTCGACCTCATTTACTAAAATAAGATTTCATTACCTGACTTTACCTTACTTGTATACAAAAAGAACATGCAACGTTTTTGTAGTTTGATTTCTATAGTAGTTACTTATGTACTTATGCGATGACTTTCGTGGTCACAAAGCATAATTACAGAGTTCACCAAATATTTACAACCTGTGGGGAACATAATGAGAGGTCCGGAAATTGTCTAAACTCAATTGCATTGATATCTTTGCATTTTGATCCTCATAATAGCAGCTTATTTTTCTAATCAAAGGAAAATTCAAGTTGGTATAAAATAACAGACTTATTTGCAGATATTTTAAACGAGCGCTGCATTCCAATCTCAGGCACAGCGACTGTGATTCCAGTTTGCTGTGCAGCACCAGCTGTAACTTCATGAAAGACATCCGAACTCCCTCCAGCTCCCCAGAGGCCAAACTCCCAGGGCGAGCTGCGTTCACAGACAGAACAAATACACGAGAGGAACTGAGCTGCTTTTCTAAAGAAAGCTATCATGTTCTCTATTATTTGTACAGTTTATGGTAACAGTGAGCAAAGAGGTGAGCATGGTTCAGAATAAAAAAAACAACTTTATTACAACTTAGAAAAAGCCTGGAAAATGCCTTGGTCATGTGGCCGCTTTTATTCAGAGGTGTTTTAAGCCATGTGACACGAGACTCACCTATTACCCATAAGCGCACTGTGCTTGAGGAAAAAGTGCCAGCAATTTGTTGGCAATCCCTTTAACAGAGGGTTTTTAAGGAGAGGAAATGAGAGCTAAATTTTCTAACTGAAGTGACAGGAAGAATTTAGGTAAGCAGAAAATAATGATCTAAAATGGAAAGAGGCCAAGGCACCACGGTGAAAACCTCTGGTCTTGTCACGGCTTCTCAGCAACAGCCTCACTACATCCTGAAAAGTGACTCTAAAAATAACACCTTGGAATCCCAGACCTTTTTGACTATCACAAAATCACATTTTCTCATTCTTTGTGTCCAAAGATCACTTTCTCAGCTTTTCTTAGAGCTAAGTTGCAGAAGACTTGAGGAGTACAGCATGGAAGGTTATACATATTCATCACCCAGATTAGAATTTATTGATTCATTAACATGAGACCTCAGTAAAACAGGTAGCTATTGAGCACTTATTAAATGTTGAGCCTGGCCTGTTCTTGACATTGGGGACACAGCAGTGAAAAAAACATTGCCCTCCTGTGGAGGGAGGAAGACAAATGAGTCTGTGGTATGCAGACAATGACCAGAGCTATGAAGGAAAATAAAGCAGGATAAGGAGTAAGGAAGTCCAGGGGGTAGGGAGGGGGGCAGGGGTGAGATGGGGAAGCTCCCCCTAGGTGATATTCCAGCAGAGACCTGAGAAGGTGTGAAAGAGAAAATACCACCTGTAACTTAGGAAATAGTATGTTCCAGGCAAAAGGAACAGCACATGCAAAGTCCCTGAGATTAGATGGACATGCAAGGAGGAAAAAGGGGACTAAACACAGAAAGGGAAAAACAAATAAAGATCTGTTCTTACAGGGCCCTATAAGCCTTCAAGCGTTTTGAGTGGTGGAGTGATATGATCTGATTTACATTTTAATAACATTTCTCCAGCTGCTATTTTGAGACTAGACTGAAAGGGTCAAGGCCATGGCAGAGAAACCAGTTAGGGGAGAAATGACATTGGCCTTGATCATGCTATAGTCATGGTCGTGGTGAAAGGCAGCTAGATTCTAGATATAAGAATATCTGTTAATGGATCCTTGCAGGACGTGTGATGAAGGCATTCAGGGTCTCAGTAACTTGAAAAAATGGCAGGTGAAGGGTGAAACGTTTGGATTAAGACTTAAGTTTATGATACGTTAGATATTTATTTCATAGGAGAGAAAGGTCTATAGAAAGCAGTTCAAATCTTCTAAATAGGTGCAGAGGCACAATGGCAAGGCAGGCTGATTCCTCTTTCAGCAGAGAGGGCAGCTGAAGAAAATTCAAGCTGAGCTACAAAGATGTTTTTTTATACTGGTGTCATCATTTACTGAAAAAAAAAAAAAAAAAAGCCCAATCATATTTTCACAGTCATATGTACTGGAAAATATTCTGTATTTATTTGAAACCTCAACCTTAAGAAGCCAAAATTTCATGTGCAAAAAGTATTGACTCTAAAAATACCCACTTGAAATAAAAAAATCAGAGAACAGCTTCGAGGAGTGGAAGCAGAAGGAAGGCTTGCTCAAAAGCAGGAGTTTCCTCTGTGTGAGAGCTGGTGCCACTTGGGGAGCACAGAAAGTTCAAAGTTGGTCCGATTGCCTGGATTAAATGTTTGGCTAAGTGATTTTTTTTCTGAAGAGACTGATTGTATCATAAGAACCTAGGAATTAAGGACATACTCAAGAATCTCTTAGGATAAATACTCGTCAGTGAGCTACATATACTAGATACAGCTGTAACTTATATCCTGGTCAGACCAAGATTGTCAGATGTTCATAAAACAAGCACAACACCCACGAGCTGAACTCTCAGTCAGTGCGCTACTTTTCCAATATGGCGTGCACCTTTCGGCTTTCACCTCCGCTTACCACGAGTTACTCATGTTTGTTTCCAAATTGCTTTATACTCGGCATAATAATAAGTTACATGAACCAGCGAAATATGTTTGTGGAAAGAAAAAGGTTGTTTCTCTAGTTGAATATTTTGAGAAGTTCTCTTCAAAGGCAAGTTGCTAAAATATTTTTTAAAAACTCCATGTGAACAAGACAACTAAATGGTTAGGAAAAGAAGCCATACCCTTTCTCCACTCCCATTGCTTCATGAGTGTCTTTGAAGTCTCAGTTCTACTCTCAAACACCAAACTGGGTAGTATTTAAGACAATGCATTGTAGGTAAGGTGTGGACAAAAAACACATTGGCCCCAATCAAAAGACCCATACTTAATGAAAACACTCCAGACCCAACATTAAAAGACTGGCCAACAACTGAATCACATTTATATGTTTCAAGTTAAAATGAAGTGTTTAAGACACGCATGTGTTATTTTGAAAAATGATGATTTATGCCCTGGCCAGGTGGCTTACTTTTTTGGAGCACTGTCCTATATACCAAAAGGTTGTGGGCTCAATTCCCAGTCAGGTCACATGCCTAGGTTGAGGGTTCAACCCCTGTTCGGGGTGCGAACGGGAGGCAACCAATCAGTGTTCCTCTCTCACATCGATGTTTTCCTCTCTCTCTCACCCCTTCCTCTCTCTCTAAAATTAATAAACATGTCCTTGGGCGAGGATTAAAAAACAGTAACAACTTGCTTTAACTGATCTTTGTGATACACTGGCCAGGAAAACAGCAGCTGAGAGGACAGTGAGCGTGTTGTGGGCGCCACGATTCCAGGCTGCTAAGCTGTGTCACAGTGGACCGGCACCCCAGGTGTCACAAACATCATTTCAGGCACTCTGGGAGCTGTCTGCATTCCTCACTGGACCTGAGTTCACGTGCGAATTCCGCCACCATTTCCACCTGAGGTAATTACATCTGTGTGTATTCTGCATGAATCTTGTCACTTTGATGTGCTCTGTTAGGGATGATAACACACACAGAGGAGCAGGAACAAAACGGTGGTGATGGGGAAAATGCTGTCAGTGCCAGAGGCGGTGAGTACTATGATCTGGATTAATACAGATATTTTATGTTTTAAAATTAGGAAGTAGGCAAGATTGTCCACATATATATGTACTTAGTTAAAAAAATGTAAGATTTTATTTATTTTTAGAGAGAGAAAAAGGGACGGAGAAAGAGGAGGAGAGAAACATCGATGTGAGGTGATCGGCTGTCTCTCATATGTGCCCCAAATGGGGACTGAACTCTCAACCCAGGCATGTGCCCTGACCAGGAATCGAACCACCGATGACCCTTTGCTTTGTAGGGCAATACTCAACCAACTAAGCCACACTGGTCAGGGCGGAAAAATGTTTTTAGTATCTTCTCCAAGTGTCAATCCACCAACAGGACATGCTCTAATAATGTGTGCTGTCTAGTTTGGATAGTGACATTCATATTTATACATTATACTAGTAATGAAACATAAAATTCCTAGTAACTGTTCCCAGAAACTGAAACATTTCATTTCTTCCATAAGAACAGGCTTAAAGGGCACTGAGTTTGAATTGAAAATCCAATGCAGAATTGCTTTATAGTCCTTCCTTGTTTGGCTAGCTAGTCTTAAATTTCAGTGGGAATGATGTTAGGAAAAAAAATCTTATCATTAAGTATACACTTCCTGCCTCAAATATACACATATATACTCCCTACTAATGACTACAGATTTCAGAATGTGATTCTTAAACAAAATGCACCAAGGCTGAGTGCAATCAGACCGTGGGAGGCAAAACAGTTATGGGATTTACTGAATGGAGCGGTCCTCCAGGACCCGTGCTCAGGGCAGGCTGGAGTGTGCCGCATCACACAGAAAGCAGCCTGAGTTTTATGCTGGGCTCTGGCCAAGCCTGCTGTGGAGTCTTAGGTGGATCCTTTAACTCCTTGACTTCATCTCCTCATCTGAAAAATGAGGTGGTAGGAAGCCCTTCCTAGGCTCCATTTCCATTTCTCAAATTCTGTGACCCTGTGATCGTAACAGCTAACGCACACTGAAGCTTTCCACGAGAGAGGCAGTGCGCAAAGTGCTTTCCATGCAATAACTCGTGATCCTCACCACAATCCTGAGAGCAAATGCTGTGGCATTGTTCCCCCTTCACAGACCCAGAAAGTGAGGCACAGAGGCAATCTGCATGTCTAAGTCACACAGCTGAAGAGCAAGGATTTGGGCCCAGGCAACCCAGCCATAGAGTCCAGATTCTTAAGCTCACACCTAGGCATACTATTTCCTGCTATATGACGAGTTGACAAAAGCCAGGAAACAGGTCTACAGAAGTGTGTCATTTTGCAAAATTTCAGGTGGCTAAATATCTGTATGTGTTTAACAAACCTTTAAATTTTTTTGTGGGTGGTCAGCATGGACTTCTAGGACTGAATGTTGCTATGGTAAATAGCAACTAAAAAGACTGCTGTAGCACATGTGCAGGCATGAACCAGAAGTGGCAGGAAAATGTTTGTTTAGATCAGCAGGGTTCAGAAACCATTCCAACTAGATGTTGATCTGAGCAAAATAATAAAAGAACTTGAAGGAATGGCAAAATCTATTCTCCCCAAACAAGGTGACCTGGAGCAATAGCACAAAGCCAGCAAAGCCACCACAAGGACAAAAGCAAAGGCTCTCAGGTCACATGGAGAATCCGTTCCTGTCTCCACAGCCGAGAGTCCAGAAGCTTCCCAGAATTCACTGCACACATGAGTCACCAGGGGGTCTTGTTAAAAATGAAGATTCTGGGTCAGTGGGTCTGGTGGACTTGAACGAAGCCTCTGCTGCTAGACTGTGGACCACACCCTGAGCGGGGGTAGAAGAGCCTTCCTCGCCTTGGAATCTGCAGAACTCAGCTCGGCCACCAATTAACTCTGGACCCAGAGTTAAGTCTTCTAGTTTCTGTTTTACGTGCATTCCCTTCTAGCTCCAAACTTTGATATTTCTAATAATTGCCTTTGTCATTCAACCCTGAACTGGGTTTCTACTTGTAACGTTAACGGGAGATGAAAGGCCTTCTGCATCCCCCAAACCAAGGTCTCTGCAGTAGGGCAGCAGAAGCTGAGGCCTCGTCACTGATATTACAGAAGGACAATGAGAGTTTTGTTCAGGAGTAAAACCACCCTGAAAACAAATAAATTGTCAAAAAATAATTTGAGTTTGAAGCTTTCTACTTCACTGGCCAAAATCTCTTTGAGAGAGACCTGCTTGCCAGGGCAATGGTATCCTGGCTATGGTGTTAAAAGGTGGATCATAACCCAATATTCTCATAACTTATTGGGGGTGAGCTTAGATATCTTGACCAATTAGACTTGTGCTGTTCATGGTGGCAGCCACTCGCCACAGCTATTGAGCACTTGAAATGTGGCTAGTCTACATTGGGAACACACCACAGATTTCAAGGACTGAGTATGAACAGAAGAATGTAAGATATGTCACAGATAAACTTTATATTGGCTTCATGTTAAAATGATAATAGTTTGGAGGCATTGGGTTGAATAAATTATTTCATTAAAATTAACTTCACTGCTCCTTTTCACTTTTTTAAGGTAGCTGCTAAATAAATTTAAATGTAATCTGTTACCTGCATTATAGTTCTACTAGGCAGCGCTGATCCAGCCCCTGGCTATTTAGACTGTGGTTCTCAGACCAGCAGCACCCACATCCACTGGTAGCTCCATACAAAGGGAAAATTTTGTGCCCACCTCAGACCTATTGAACCAAAGCAAACATTTTAACGAAATCCCAGGTGATTCTTGGGCACATTCGCGTTTCAGAGGCTCAGGGCTAGTTCTCCCTGCAGACGGCATTGGGGTATTGGTAAACACGAGTGGCATGCTCAAAAAGCATTACTGTGCTTGCTGAATTTTCTACACCAGCATTCCAGCAATTTAGCAGTTACCTTAAAAAAGTGATGGAAATATTTTCTTAAAAATTTAAATTGCTATGCAATTAATATATATATTAAAATTACATTGTACATAAAAAATTACATGTACCACACAGATACATATGGAGGAGAAAGGATGGAGGCTGTCGCCCTGAGGCTACCTTAGTTACTTCTAGGTTTTCAGCCACCATGTAAGTGAAACTGATGTTCACCAGATCTATTCCACTGCAGACACAAACTATCCGCCCTTCCAGGTCACTTTCTGATTTCCCAACAGCTTCGAGGGCAGCCAGGATTTTGGGGTCCTGTAGAGAGGTACACAAATAGGAGAAAATACGTTAGGTCGAAGATCACGAAGGAAACATGGTGATAAGAAACCGCATTTAACAAGAAATATGTATGTAGACACATAAAGGCCAATGTTTTCTTTCCATCTAAAATGTCAGATGTCTAGCATTATTCTAAAACCTGTTGAGGTGAAAGGTGTAACAGTACATGACTAGTTTGGGAAGCAAGGTACTGTAACGTTACTGATTTAGAAAACCAGGTGCGAGGGTGTTTCTTTACTAAGGACCTGGAATATGGCAACGGGAGGAAAGCCTCTGACGGGCGCCTAACTGAGGCCACAAAGACCGAGGGACTCTCTCGTCAGAGGACGGTCTCCAAGGCTTCACACTAATAAGCACAGCATTGCCACAACCAGAAACCACCGCTCCAGCAGCCTGGACACAAAGTGTGAGTGTGTTCACCTCCAGAGGCCATGGCATCCTCATTGGGAATGAAGACGATGTAAGTTTACCCTAATTAGCAAGTGAAACAGTGCCTTTGTCCTCCAAAGAAATCAGGAGGAACCACCAACATAACTCCACAGAAAGTTTAACTGACACAAATGAGGATTGCTTTAAAAAAAAGAAACAAGTTTGGAACATAATTTTGTTTTAAATACCTAAAAACCTGCAGGGCTACTACAGAGAAATGAAAACACACTGTGCTAGAATATTCTAGAAAAAAATCTTTTAAATTCCTGGCACCACTATGCAAACAACTTATTCAAAGAAATCAATCACTTTAAAGAAAGCTGATTAATACGCGATGTCATTTTTTCTTCTCTCAGAGACAAACTGAGTCTTCAAGGTGAACCAAAGTCTGAATGCACAGGGGCACAAATATGGAACTACCAAAGTCATTTACACTGCCACATTGACCACAGACCAGGATACCTGCTGCTTGCTTAAAAAGCATGGGGGACTTGCAAGTAATTTCTGAGTTAA
The DNA here is from genome assembly GCA_004024845.1 of Tonatia bakeri. Classification (NCBI taxonomy): domain Eukaryota; kingdom Metazoa; phylum Chordata; class Mammalia; order Chiroptera; family Phyllostomidae; genus Tonatia; species Tonatia bakeri. The sequence continues at coordinate 39,494 of PVIA01006475.1, forward strand.
GGGAACTGTTTCTTTGATGCTGGTATCATGCAAGGGTCTTTGCTTTCTAGGGTTAATAACCTATATTAGAAATGACCCCAAAGTTATGGAAAAGACTTTCACCCCACAGTTATGGAAAAGACGTTCTAAACGTGTCTGGTCTTCATTCCCAGCTGATGACTTGGGGGCAGTAACTGAGGGCAGTAACTGTTTAAAGAGTATTCAGGAGACCATCTTCAACCTAAGCAAATCTGCGTTTAGAAAACAGCGAACACCAATCACAGGTACCTTTGGTGTGGCTCCCAACCGAATACTGTTGATGAGGGAGCATTCTAGCACTTGTCCTTCCTGAAAAGAGAGAATAAACACAGCAGTGAGCCTGAATTCTGCCAGGCCTATGGCACAGACAAAGCACTTAGTAATGTTTGTGATGATGAAGGCAACGCTGGTAAGAGTAAGGTAGGAGAGGAAGTGAAAACAACCAACAATAACAGTAATCTGGACCAATTGGAAATAGTAAAGACCTCAAACATTCCATTTCAAACACACACACATGAATGCAACTCTGAATAATTATTTATAACATGTTTATAAAATGCTGTTACTTTTTTATAATGTTAATGTACATATATCATTAAATATACGGGTGTACATGAAATATTAAGTGGGAATAATCTAATTTATATTTAACCCTAATTCCACTTTTCTTAAATTCAGCTCACAGGTTCATTAAACATGTACACTGTGCCATGCATTAAGTTAAATCCTGCAATAAAACAGATAAACGTGCCCTGACGCACCTTTGAGATTTCAGCTTGAACAGCTCTTTTTCTGGGAAACCTTTCTAACTCCAAGATTGAATCAGACCTGCCTCTCTTAAGCTCTTGTAACAACCTGACCTTTTCTTTCACAACACTCAATGACTTGTACCTTTTTTTTTAATGGTGCCTGACTCTGTCTGGAATCTGTGAGGGCTAGGGTTTTGTCCTTGATCACCGCTGCACGCCCAGTGCCTGGCACTGGAAGCACATTACTAAAAACCTTGGATGAATGAATAAGCACAGGTCCACGCTCTCAATACACACTTGTCTACTTGTTAAGAAATAAAATGGTTTAACCTAGAAAGCAGGAAAGAACAACTTGCTGTTCCCGGGCCATACCTTGCCTTCACTTTTCCAGGTCAGAAAGAAGCCAAATTCATCCACTTTGAAGAGGCAGTTGGGTTCAAACAGAAAGGATTCCTGTTAAGAAGAAATGTGTTGATCTGCATGACTCATACCATCCTTAATCCCATAAAAATGCAAATAATTTTTAGCCTTTAAACAAAAGAAAATGAGAAATCACCGCTTTGTCATCCTGGATCTAGTGACCACATTTCTTCCTATTATGTTATGGAACGTGTTCGTTTTGGAAACTTTTTCATTCATACTTGTACTGAAATGAGAGACATCAATTTTATGCAGCACCCTCCTCTAGGGTAGCTTTAGGAACTAAACATACTCATGTCCTGAAGGTCACACAGAAGAAACTTCCTCTAAGACCTTGGAAGATGAGCTCCCAGAGGGTGGGACTTCCGGCTTCCAGCCCGCTGGTCTCCCACCAGCGGACTCACTGCCGGTACCTAACATAGTGTTGAAAATCGGATCATCTTTTTAAAGTCATTAATTTTTTTTGGTTGGGGGGTTCTACACAATTCAGTATTCAGCTGTCTACTCAGAAAACCATCGAGATTTTCAATTTTATATCCAACCTCGTTTGGTGTCCTGTAAACTAGGACTTGACCAGCACTGTGAGCTACTCACAGCACGATCCCTGGACCAGCAGCATCAACATCACCTGGGAGCTTGACTGCATTGTAGGGTCTAGGACTTAGCTCAGAAGGACTGAACCATTCTCTGGAGTGAGGCTCAGAAATCTGTTCCAACAAGTCCTGTAGCTGATTTTGATGCACAATAAAGCTTGAGAACCACTGCTGTTGATGTTGATACCAGAAACTCTGGTGAATACTACAAAATTAAAATTTAAATCCAGAAGGAATGCTAGCCAAATACAAGAGTCCCAGAGCAGCTATGTTGTACCTGCCGAAGGTTTTTAGCAAGAAAACACCAATGTGCTTAATAACACCAGGAAAATTCTATGTCAGTGAGAGAAAAGGGCTGTTCAGGGAATGAACCCAGATGCCCTCTGCCTTGACTTGTCACCCGTGTGTCAACAAATCCACACAGTCTTCTCCTGATCCAAAAACTTGTCCTAGATGATTACAACTCCAGCAATAAGGAACCTGTCTGGCAAACACAGTGGCTTAAAACAAAGGGTATTTATAGGATCATGATTTTTAAAGGCAGTTCAGACTCAGCTTCAACTGTTAAAATGTATCTTTCTAAATTCCAGGGAAGCAACAACATGCATCAAAGCAAATCCAGTGTCAAGACTCTGGGCCACCATAAAGTGACAGAACTGAGAGTCCTGGGAGCCATCAAAAAAGCCTGCCTTGCCATTTGTTTGGGTGGTTTTCTGATGGGTGTATCATCATAACTATTTCCTCTGTACCAGGCATGCACTAGGCTCTGCAGTCAGGGCAATAAACAAGACAAAGGAAGGGGTATGGTGTGCCATTGGTCTGCAGAATCCAAGCCCAGTTCTGATATTTATTTATTATTTACCTTCATCTATAAAAACCCTTTCTAAACCTCAGAATCCTTGTCCAATAAATGGAAGAATTGACATTCGCCTTTCAGGCTTGTTGTGGGAATTCCATGAGAAGGTAAGTGCACTTAGTATACACAGTTACAATTCAACAAGGGGTAGCAAATTACTAACAGTACAAAATTCCCAGTATGTGGTATTTATTTGACCCACACAATGGCTCTTTTGGATGGTTCAATTTCTTAGAAAAGGCTTGACCCAGAAGTTTAGCTTTTAGATGGGTCTTAGAGGATGAGTAGAAGTTATCCAGACGAAGCAGGAGGCCAGGCAGAGGGAGCAGCCCTGGTGAAGGCATGCAGGTTAGTCCTGACACCGAGGACTTCTAAGGAGCTGGTGCTGTTAGGACATCTCAAGGGACTGGCAGAGGATGTGGCTGGGCACATAAATACAGCTACCAGGGGCTGCTGAACACCATGCAAAAGGAATTAATCTTGACCCAAAGGCCGTAAGGAATCTTACATCATTGCTGATTGAGAAATGAGAACTACCAACTAATTAAACTATGAGAATTAACACATTTTAGAATATATCCCAAGCCATATTTTAATAGCACTGTTCAAAAGGATGCTCTGAGGTGGTATTTACAGAGGAGGCCCACGATCAATCAGCTGCCATGGTTACTAATTTATGGGCACCCTGTCCAAATCTAAACAGAGATTCGAGATGCTCTATGAAATGTACATGACGACTAAGAATGGTTTTCCAACTCATTTTGGGGTGGAACTTTCAGTTCCTTGGCCACCTTAACTGGAATAATTATTTTTTTCTTCTTTCAGGGACCCAGCCAGCACCCTCCCAGCTTATCACCACCACCTCGAAATTTTGATTCCAACATCCCATTCTCAGACCGTGTCAGCTGGGCCTCCCAGCTGCCCTCCTTCTCCCATAACTGCCTTCTTTGCAGCTCCCTATTCATTGGCTCCGTCAACCCCCTACTTACCCGTCAGACCTCTCCTTTTACTTCCCTCTGTCCAGCTTATTTCCAGGACTGTCACTACAGTCACTTCCTCTTAGACACCCTCAGCGCCCCAGTCTCATTTTCTGTCTTCTTGACCAAAAAACTGAGAGTCTATCCTATCCATGTTTTATCACTGAACTTGATAAGAACATCACAAAACTGAATTGTCTGGCTGTTAGTTTAAATGCAAGATTACAGCATAGGGAATATAGTCAACACAGTGTAGTAACTCTGGGTAGTGTCGAGGGGTGCCAGACCTATCAAGGGAATCACTTCGTGAGTTCTACAAATAACTAACCACTATGCTGTACACCTGAAACTGATTTAGTTTTAAATGTCAACTGTAATGAAAAAATAAAAAATAGTTAATTTAAAAAATAAGTTTGAGATTACAAGCTTGAAATGGATAGTCAACAAAGGCTTTCTACCTTTTAACTCTTTCTGAAAAGGTTCCCCACTCTTTGAAAGGATTATTTCATTGCTTCTCAAACCTCTTTGCTCCCAGCCAGTTTCTGGGCTTTACTGAATGAAGGAAACCATCAGATGAGAATGTCTCTCCTTCTTACCCGCTAGTGAAGCATGTTTTCTCCCATCAAAGGTTAATCCCCCCACTTCTGCTCCAGATTTGGTCCTCTGCCAGATTGCATCCTCTTTCACCTGCATAAGGACTTCGGTCCTTTATCGCCACCCATCACACATCATTTTTTTCTTTATTAGATCATTCTTGTCAGCACACAAATATATTCTAACCCCACTCCCTCCTTCATTTGCTGCTTTGCATCTCTAACACCTGTTAGGGCAGAGCCTCTGGGATAGTGCATCTGCATTTACATTCACAGTCCCCACCCCCCTCTTCCGAACCGTCTTTGACCAATTCCTCCCGCCTGCCCTTCCTGTCACCCTCTGCAACTTCTCTAGCCTGGTTCACCATGACTTTCCTGAAACCAAACTCAGTGTGTACGTTCCTTTCTTATCTGATTTGATCTTCAAGGGGTCGACTATTCCCTCCTTCTTGAACTGCTCCAATTTGATACCCTGATTGTGTTTCACTCCCTTAATATCTTTTCTTTCCATACACAACATCTGCATGTTCCCCGAGACTTGGTTCTTGGAATGCTCATTTCCCGTGTGCTCTTAGATCTCATTTAGCCCCGTGGCTACTTGTGGATGACTTCCAAATTTATAATAGCATCCAAGTCCTCTCTGAGTCCCTCATTCAGATATCTAACTCTCTACTTGATATGCCTACTCAGATGTTTCCAAAGTAATATGCTTATAACTGAATTCTTTATCCCTCTCTCCCCACAAGCCTCTCCATCACAAGACTGTTTTGTGGTAGAAGGGAGTATAGGAGGAATAAATGGTGATGAGGGAGACTTGACTCGGGGTATTGAGCACACCATATAATGTACAGATGATGCATTATAGAATTGCATATGTGAAACCTATATATTTTTATGAACCAATGTCACCCAAATAAATTCAATAAAAATGTTTTAAAATGACTTTCTTAGCTCAATAAGTATCACTAGTATCTATCTATGTATTGAAACTAAGAGTCATCCTTGACTTTCCTTCATCTTTCCCTTACACTTCCATTAACAAGTCCACTTCCACAGTATTTTTCATATATATTTTACTCCCTCTCCACCACCAAAACCTTGGTGCAAACCATCATTATCTCTCCCCTGTACTGATCTTTGCACTTACACTCTTTCTGCAGCAGCCAGGTTGATTCTTTAAGCTTTTAATTAGTTCAGTAAAACCATTCAATGAATTCCCATCGTATTTAGGATAAAATCCCAACTCCTTTCCATGGCCTAAAAGCTCCTTCATAATGTGGGTCCTGGAGAGCCTGCCTCATGCTGCCTTCTGATCTTTGTTCGCTACAACCACCAGGGCCCTTCCCCTTGAACTTCTCAAGCTCTTTCTAGTCTCGAAGCCTTTGCACTTGCAGTTCCTCTAGTCCAGAAGTCTGTTCCTACTGCCGTTAGCATTAGCTGGCTCCTTTTTATCCTATATCCTCGCCTCAATTATCCCCACTTCAGAAGGGCTTTCTCTGACCTCCTTAAGAGGTCTCTATTATAATAGAGACTAAATCAGTACCCTGATTATTTTCTTGCCTGTACTGAACAGTCTGTAAATATCTCATAACTTCGTTTATTGATTTGTCGTCTGGCTCCCACACCATATAGCATGACCTCTTTGAGGGCACAGTCCTTGAAACTTTCTTGTACAAATGTGTTCCAAGCACCTAGCATATCAAAGGCACACTAAAACTAAATACACTCAGTAAGAAATAAAATGAATATTTTTTGAATAAAATATTTTGTAGCAGGCCAGAATATAAAACATAATGAGGAAGTTACTCAATTTGAGGGCATTGTACCAGGCCCAGAGCCCATCGGCATCAGGCCTTGGAGGGTTGCCAAGGACAGACAAAGGGACACAAGAACAATTTGTTGAGGCTATTCGCCTGGAGGAAGGGGCACCAGTTTCAAATTCGTAGAAGCTCATTTTGGGTTAGATGTAGCTTTGAGGCATCTCCTGGGAATCCCTCTTTGGCCAGGACCACTGTTTGAATGCCATTGCAAAGAAATCATTTTTGAAATGGGATAAGAACTCTGGGCAAGGAGAAGAAAAATAAGGCAAAGTAGCAAAATAAGGATAGAGTAAAAGCTTTCAGAAATGTTTGTCATAAGGTCCTACAGAGTAAAAACAGGATGCCAATTTGGTTCCAGGCTTTCGAGCAACAAAAGCAAAAGGAGGGAAAATATCATTTACCAGGTACCCATACAGTTCACAGATGAAACATATCAGATGTTAGGAGAGGCAACTGCTGGAATAGAAATTCTCCAGTGAGACCTCTAAGAAGCTCTGAGCAACTGCCAATGAAGCCCACACTGAGCTTGTCAACTGTGACTGGAAGATTCTCGGACCAAATGTGTTCAAACTACCTATGAAAACCAGAGAGCAGATCTGAGGGTATTTGGCAATCAGCTGAAAGGAACTAAACCCCACCTGCTTTGGTTTCTCTCCACCCCTGACTAACAGAAGGCTCTGACCCTCTAGTGAACAAAGGCACACCCTCTCTGTGCTTTTTTGTTCTTCTTAAACTAACAGCAGTTTTAAATTTCACATGGATACCTACTGACGAGAACTTAGGCTGTGGCCCAATGACCAGACTGAGGCAGTAAGTTCCCTTGTCTGGAAAATTTTCCTCCAGATGTGGCCTGGCAGGGGGGAGCCAGAAAGGGGGGTGGGCTCTTTCTCCTTTGCAAATCTGTTTGTTTTTCAGTTAACAAATGGTAATTGAAACCTCTGGTAAGTAAACAAACCATAACAGAACTTCTTCCAGGGAGCTCAGAATCTCAATTCTCAGATGACTCAGTTAAAATTCATCACAGTCAGACTTTATTTTTTAATGTTTATCATTTATCTATTTTAAACTATGTTTGACTGATTGTGCTATTCAGTTGTCCCAATTCCCCCCCTTCCACCTGGTACCCCCATTCCCTCCAGCAATCCACTCCTTAGTTCATGTCTGTGGGTCATACATATAAGTTCTTCAGCTTCTCCATTTCCTATACTTTCTTAAGATCCCCCTCTCTATTTTGTATCTACCAATTTGTACTTTTTAAAAAAGATTATGTAAGTATGTATGTATGTATGTATGTATTGATTTTGAGAAAGAGGGGAAGGGACAGAGAAAGACAGGGAAAGAAACACTGATGTGTGAGAGAAACAATTGGTTGCCTCTCACACACCTCCATCTGGGGACCTGGCCTGCATCCCAGGCATGTGCCCTGACCAGACATAGAAACCAGGACATTTTGGGTCACACCAGCCAGGACCCAATCTGTACTCCTTAATCCCTGCATATTCCCCCACATTGTTCACCTCCCCCTCCCAGTTGATAATCCTCTAAATGATTTCCATATCTATGATTCTGTTACTGCTCTGCTTGATCCCTTAGCTTGTTTTGTACAATCATTTGGTGATAGTTGTGAATTTATTGCCTCTTTAGTGTTCATAGTTTTGATATTCTTTTTCTTATGTAATTCCCTTTAGCGTTTCATATAATAATGGCTTGGTGATGATGAACTCTTTTGGCTTTATCTTGTCTGTGAGGCACTTTATCTGCCCTTCCATTCTAAAAGATAGCTTTGCTGGAGATAATAATCTAGGTTGTAGGTCCTTGCTTTTCATCACTTTGAATACTTTTCACCAGTTCCTTCATGCCTGCAGAGTTTCTTTCGAGAAATCAGCTGACAGTCTTATGGGAACTCCTTTGTAGGTAACTCTGCTTTTCTCTTGCTGCTTTTAAGATTCTCTCTTTATCTTTAACCTTTGTCATTTTAAGTGTGATGTGTCTTGGTGTGGTCCTCTTTGGGTCCAACTTGTTTGCAATTTTCTGTACTTCCTGGGATTGTATGTCTATTTCCTTCACCATATTAGGGAAGTTTCCTTTCACTATTTTTTCAAATAAGTTTTCGATTTCTTGTTCTTCCTCTTCTCCTTCTGAAACTCCTATGACTCAGATGTCGGTACGTTTGGCAATGTACCAGAGGCTCCTTAGTTTATCCTTGTTTTTCTTTTTTTTTTTTTAATTCTTTCTTCGTGCTGTTCTGAGTGAATGTTTTTTTCTTCCTTATGTTCCAAATTGTTGGTGTTGTTGTTTTTGATTCTCAGTTTCATCCCCTCCACTGTTGGTTCCCTGTAGATTTTTCTTTATTCATTTAATGTAGTCTTCATTTCTGCCTGGGTCTTTTTTATACTGTTGGAGTACTTGATGACTTCTTTGAGCATCCTGACAACCAGTGTTTTTGACTCTGCATCTGATAGGTTGGTTATCTCCATTTCATTTGGTTCTTTTTCTGGAGTTTTGTTCTGTTCTTCCATTTGGGCCATGTTTCTTTGTGTCCTCAATTTCACAGCCTCCCTGTGTTTGTTTCTGTGTATTAGGTAGAGCTGCGTTGGCTCCTTGTCTTAGCAGTGTGGTTTACTGTAGAAAAGCACACCTGTAAGTTATATGGGGCAGAGCTTTAGGTAATCGCCAGGGCAGAGCTTTAGGTAATCGCCAGGGCAGGGTAACCCATGTCACTACTCTGGGATCTGTGTGGAAGAGCTTGAAGAAGGGACATTGCTTCTGCCTGGCCTCCAGAGATTTGCCCAGGAGGAAGCTGTCTCCCAGTACTTGCCTTGTTGCCAGTCACTTCACTTTCTTCCTGTATGCCACTGATGTCCTTCTGGCTGTTGCCCTGGTGCTGAACCCAGAGAAGGTGGGTCTGTGTATGTCCTAAGACCCTTGCAGGTCCTTTAAGAGGAGTCTCTTGAGAATCCTGTATTTCTTCCATTGTCCCAATCCCCTGGTTTTTACAGCCAGAAGTTATGGAGACTTATCTTCCTGGTGGTCTGGCCTGGGGCTGGGATCCCTCACTCCCGAGGCATCCCTCCTGATTTTTAGCCAGCACACATGAATGTGGGACTACTTGTTCCACGTCTCTGTGCCTCTTCACACCTCTCTGCACCACTGTGCCTCTCCACCTCTCCTCCCCTCCTACCCATCTGGATGAATGTGGCTTAATTTCTTGGTTGTCAGATTCCCATACAGCTCAATTTTCTGATAAATCTGGGTGATATTTGTTTTGTAGTCTAGCCATAATTTTTGCTATAGTTGTTCAAGGAAGCAAAGCCTATTTTTATCTACACCTCCATCTTGACTGAAAGTCCCCCTCAGTCTCATTTTATAGCCTAAGAACTAGTTAACTCATCCAGCCCAATCTAACTCTTGCCTTCAACCATGAGGACAAAGAAGACAAAAGGGACGGGAGCTCCTTTCATGAAACTATGGACAAGGTGGGATTCAGGGAGTGTTTTGTTTGAGAGAGGCTAGACAATTACTTCTGCTGGACTCACTGTAGCTAGAAGCTCTTTGTGCCTCCAGGATCCCTGCTCTGAGGGATTCGTGCCACTGTGGGATTCCTGAGACACTTCCCCTAATGCATGCTACTTCAACATTATTCAGTATCACAATTTAACTTTCAAAGATTCAAATTACTTTCAAAATGACAGATTAATTTTTTCCCTTTATTTCAATTTTTTAAACACTTGGTTAAATAAAATTTAACCCTATTTCTTCCTATTAGGAATGGCAGAGGACCTGGCAAACAGAATATGCTCATTGAAGAGAAGGAAAGTATTTGAGTGGGGTTTTTAGATAAGTAATTGATTTTATTTTAATTTTGATTTGTGGGTATTTCTACCTTTTTTCTTTCACCATTACCCTCATTAATTGTGGATGACTACATCTTTCTACAGCTTTGTCAAATAGGGGAAGGTTAAACTCAACAGTGGGCTAGGGATGGGGATTTTGGACTAGCTAGTAAATGTATTAACTCTACTTTATTTAAACATTAGTTGTTCAGAAGCGCTGTTGTGCTTGTAACTGCCCAGGTAGATTAGGATATAGAGAGAACTGAAATGAGTGAAGATTCCTACTGTCCATCATGACACTTCTACTTTCTGAGAGACAGAACCCTCAAAGGGACACTGGGGCCCAGACTTTGTCATTTATAGTTCGTGGGTTCAAATGCCAGCTTCCTCACCAGGCATCTCCTGAAGAATCTTGGAATGGTGCCATTTAATCTCACCATGCTTCATTTTTCCCTTCCGTAAACTCAGAAAAGTGATATCAACCTCACAGGGCTATAAAAATTGAGGAACCCTAAGTACCTGGTACCATGTAAATGCTCAGTAAATGTGGTAGTTATGAGAAAACAACCCAAATATTATTTGAGGGCTATTGTGTCAGGCATTTCACAAATACTATGTCAAGTAAATCTAATGGCAACTCTGCAAGATTTTAGATCAGATCAACAATGTCCAATAGATTTTCCACAATGATGCAAAGATGCCAGATGGGCACAGCCCAACATGGTAGTTATGAGAGCCACATGGGGCTGATGATGCACTTGAAATGTGGCTAGTGCAACAGATGGGATGAATTTTTAATTTTCATTCATTTTCATTTTAATAGTCACATGTGGTTAGTCATTACCATATTAGACAATGGAGTTTTAGAGATTTTAAAAAAATGCTTGAAGGGCAGTAAATTCTTTAAAGTGAGAGTTGATAAGTAACACTGGGATTCAAAGTGATTTCTCTGATTCCAAAGCCCTTTGTCTGTTCTATGCATTGACCTTGACTAAGCAGGTCCCCCTCCTCCTGCCACCAACGGGTTTTTGAATTGTCAGTAAATAAACACTGCTTTGGCAGCCTCCACCTTTAAGTAAACAAGGGGCTCACACTCTTTGTTTCCTGGTTTGATAAGAACTAGGAGGAGGAGAAAAGGACCTTGTCAAGGCTGGAGAGAGGCAAGTGAAGTCTGAGTTCGGAAAAGGCTACCGGGGTCTTATCAAGTATCAGTAACATCATAAGTCACTACCACCAAACCAGACGAGCCTAGGTGTGGCCTTAAGACTGGGAAGGCAGGTGGTGTCTGGAGACAGTTACCCTACAGATCCCAGAGCTCCTGCTTTTATCAGATCCTGGAAGCTAACAGCCCAAGTGTGGCCTATTTGTTTTAGCTCTTTATTCCAGAGGAGTTGGGTGTTTAGCAGATCCTTTTGGATTCTGCACACAAACTTTCCTGTCAGAATCACAACATTTTCTTTCCAACTTAAAACTAACGCCCTTGGTGATGACATTCTGCCATCAGAATGATTTATGGACTGCTAGAACAAATGGGTCCTTAAGTTGTTTTTTCCCTCCTGGGTCTGGTTTCCCCTTGGAAGGATCCAGAACATTCATTCCATTTGCTGTTCCCCCTTCTATGTACAGGCCCGGTGAGATGACTAACACTGGGCTCCTTGGCTCACATTCTGTAGAGAACAGCAGGGCACTGGCCATGGCCATTGCATCACAGACCCTTGTTATTCGCTATTTACCTCGGGAAGAAATCTATCACACAATGGAGGAGCACTGGCAACTCCTGCATTTCTATCCTTTCCCTTTGATTCTTTGCACAAAGGTCCCTATTGGGTTAAGTTGTTCACATTTAATATAGACTTTCCTCCCACATATGTTGCTCAACCAGAACTCACCAGGGATTCCAGTTCTGGTCCTAGCCTCCTGAGGAGCACCTCAAAGGCCCGTTTCTGTACCACTGTACTGCCAGCTGTTACCAGCCAGGGGGCCGGGCACTGCTCTGAGCACTCTGCACACATCAACTTATTAACCTCCCAACATTCCTGTGAAAGAAGTACTTGTTATTATTCCCATTATACAGACAAGGCCATCACGGAACGGAAATGAATGGTCTTGCCCAGTAGCTGGTGGGGCGGAGCTGGGATTGTTGGCTACGTGGTAGCACACACTTGACTGACATCTTAGGCCTGTACGTGAGAGAGTAATATAGTGAGGCCACGGGCCCAGGAAACTGCTCAGCAGTCACATCTGAAGGACACTTTGCTGCTCTCCTTGTCACCAAATGCCAGTAACTGTCAACAGGATCAGAAGGGCTTCGGAAAAGTTTTAGTTCTAATTGCCACATTTCTTGAGGATTCCCTTAACTGTGCAGACTGTATTAATTACCAGGTTGTTAGTAGTAGTGTGTTTCACTGCCTCATAAACCATGTCAGAATTTTTCCTCAGATCTTAGTACCAAGAGAAAGTGTTTTTTGTGACCTGGTTGCTTTACTTGCAACCTAACAGATACTGCGAATCCTGACCCTGTTTCTCTCTCCTGCATTGCTTTGCTGCTAGGGTCACAAGTTGCTAATCTGCAGCTCACTTATTTCAAATTCGTGGGACTTTTTTGCCACCCATAGAGAAGCTGCCTGCTAATCTTGCCTGTAATTTGATGTGCTTTCCCATTGTTTTTCTCATTTCAATCTACATCCCTGTTGCATTCATTGTATCTAGCGGTCCATATTTCTGTATTACAGCTTCCTTTGGGCTGTGGAGGAAACATATATAAATAAACACAAAGATCCTTTTCATGAACACCAGAAATTACTGGGCATTTTACACTGGTTTTAAGGGCCAGACAGACCTGATCCAGATGTGGCCGACACTTATCAGCTCATCTGAGCTGTTTCCTCATCTCCAAAAGCAAGAATCACAACACCAATAATAGTTATTTAAAGGCTACCTCTGAGCACTAGCATCCTTGATGCAAAATCTGAATCCATGAAATCATGAATTTTTAATATAATAGTTCGGTAATAGTAATTATGCTTAATGCTGCTAGTATTGATTGTGACTAATCATCTAATAAACAAATGAGGAAAATACCACTATCCCTAACTTTCAGATAAGGAACCTGACCCTAACTGAGGTTAGTGAGTCATGCCAGAGGACATATAATGTGGCAGGGCTACATGACACTGTGACAGAAAGAACATTTCTGTATGTGGCTCTTTACAACGAACATTGGTGCCACTGTGTGCTTATTTCTTCTGATCCAGAATACAAATCAGGAAGCCCACGCAGGAGGGAAACCCGGAGTTTACGAACTACTGTTTAGCTAGACTTGCTGAAAAAGTCTGACTTCTGAACAGTCAGGTCAGTGTGTGTTCTTCTCAGCCCAGGCCCGCCTCAGCCCATACATCAGGCAGACGGCACCAGCCACCAGAACAGTTTCAGTCTCTCCCTTCTTCACGGGCATGGCAGAGAGTAGTGACCTGAGAAGATAATCCCTGGGTGGGTAGCCCCTGCCCTGACCCCCCCCCCCCCCACGGCAGATCACTCTCTGAGGGTGAGAGGACGACTGAGTGAGTTATCAGCAAGTTTTACAGGAGCCAGACCCACTGCTTACCTTGGGTTCTAAATTCCAGAGAAACAGAAATGGAAGTGTCTTCCCTTAGTCACCAACCAGGGGCATTTACAGTGCTCATTTCAGCCATGACTGTGTAATACAGTGATCCCTTATTCTGGTAGCAAGTAGAAAGTTTAAATCCATTCATTTCATTTCATTCTTACCTCAGAAATAAAGAATATCATCAACTTTCCAAGTGGCCTGGCTTGGAAGAGTCGGAAAAAAAAAAAAAAGGCTACTGAAAAGCAACAAGAAAGGCCCAACAGCTTTCCTGATTTTTCATGCTATATTTAAAAAAGAAAATGAAATTGGGCCTGATGGTGCTTATTGTTATTAACACGCTGTCTGACATGTCCTTTGCTGTGTGCGAAGGTGGCCCGTTCAACAAGGATTTGGATCTGGGGGAGGGAGGAAGTGCCTGGACAAGCCACCTGGCAGTCTGACTCTGTTTCTGATAGCCTACATTATGGTCCTCAATAGTTGGGAATTCCCACCTTCTCTTTTACTTCCTGATAAAGACCTTAAATCACTGGGGCTTATCTTTCAAGGTCTGCCAGTGTGAGGTGTCAAACTCTTTGTGTCTGTCTGTCTTGGTCCCTTTCTCCCCCAGAAGCTTCTGGGTATTCTGGTGCCAAACCTGGATGCTCAGATTCTGAGAGGACTCTTGCGTTGTAGCAGAACATTTGGACAGGCTCCCTGATAACCCTACCTCTGAGCCTGCAGAAGGCAGGACACAGTCAACAAAACATGCCATTAGGAGGAGTGGGTGGCCACTCAAAGGAACTTTCTTGGACAGGAGCACCCATGTAGGTAAAAAGGTTGCCTTAGCAACCAAAATAAGAAAAAATTAAAGAAGACCAGCTTACTCAGAGCCAGGGAGGAAAACAAAGATTTTTGCAGTGGATATTTACAATACATATTAAAATTATGTATGTCTCCTCCTTCCCCACCCCTTTCCCACACCACCCCAAAGATTGTCTCCTTGAGCAAACTTGAGTCAGGTTCCTCTGAATATTCTTTCCAACTAAGCCTCAACTTGTGGACTTCTGTGCCTGTCTTTGCAATGCCCAGTGTTAGCAAGAATCCTGCCAAGTTCCTTTAGCCAGGATCCCTGACCCTCAATATCTGATCACCCTTGATATTTGATTGGGTTCTTCAACCTCCACCATCTCCCAAGTGGTATCGAATCACCCTGGTCTGCCTTTCAGCAAAAAACTGTTAGGTTGGTTTAGCCAAAATCTACCCTCGCCCCTGATGTTTCCTCTTAGTGATTTCCCATCCACTGACCTCTATCTGCTCTTCGGCTACCAATCTCCTTGCCTTGTTGCAGAGCTGAGCACAACCTCTCTCCCTTCTGCAAAACCCCCATTATAGCAGTCTCCTGGATACAGCCTTACCATTTTTTAACAAGTGTCATAAATAACTGTTTCTTTAACACCCCCTTCCTCCCAAACTCTAAGAACAACAGGAGGTGCTTTGCAGACGTGCTTGAAACATGGCGAGGCTGGTAAGCCCTTCTTTTCACTAAAGCACTTCTAATAAAAACACAATTAGTTCCAGAATAATAAATGGCACTGAACAAATCATCAGACAGACGGTGACACAGAAGACATAACTGAAGAGGCAGGTCAAGGAAAGAATGTTTTAAACTATTGCTACATGGAGGTGACAGACCATGTTGACAAGAGTCACTGCAAGGAAAGGAATCGCAAATGACTTCCATGGAGTTTCCCTTTGATACATGCACTTCCCACATAAATGATCCAGCTTTGAAAAATGCTTTTCTTTACACTAGCTCCATGATATGTCATTCCCTTTCCACTTTGTCTTCTTAAACAGCTTATATTTAGGCCTCAAAGATACACAGTTCTCACAGGCTCTTAGGGTCAATTCTGACTCTATCCCTTCTTATTGTGTCTAAAAGAAGTGCAGAAATGATTGCAGCATGCATAAGGCTACTACTCCCTTCTGTGGAATTCTGCAGTGAGTATGTGAAGAGTTGGCTTTGAAAAACTGCAGTCCCAAAAGCCTAGCATGTGGCCATCCAACCTGGGGAAGGGGACTGAGTATTGAGGGGAGCCGTTGGAGAGGGCTGCTGCATCAGCTGTGTCACCAAGGAATTGACACTGGGACGAACTGGGAAGGGTAAGGGATTCATTAGGGGAAATGACCATGAAAGAGAAAGGGGACGGAGCAGAAATAGGAGGGCGAGCCTTCAAAGCGGGAGGCAGGACTAACTCCTGTGAAAAGAGAGCAGGGAGGAAGGAGGACTGGGGAGGAAGGGTCTCAGGCTGCAGTGCATCTCTGTCGGGTGGGTCTCCCAGAGGACTGCTCGCCAGAGGAGCCTCATCTGGAGCAGGAAGGATCAGCTCCAGTATCTCTGTCATAGTATTCACTGGCTGGGACCTTGGCAGGTTCCTTGCAGGGGCACTGACATGCTGCAGCTGGAGGCTGTCCACTGTCCACACTCTCCGGGCAGGTTTCTCTTGGAAGATTTCAGTGGCACACCTCCTCGGCTACAACAGATGGCATCTCTTGCTAATCCTTCTCCAGATGCCAAAATAGAACCTGCAGTCCCAGTTCCTTGGCACTCTTAAAATTCCTTACAAATTGGCATCATTTAAATAACAATAAATTTGAGTCCAAGATATATAAGTAAGGACTTGCTGGATCATTGCCCCTATTGAGTGACGAATGAATTCCTTGCTAGGGATATAGCAGTAAATAAAATCAGTCTCTGCTCTCACGGTTTACATTCCAAAGGGGGAATTTTGGCAAAGGACAAAAACAAGTAATATATCAGGAATTGATCATTGTAATGATAAAAATCTTAGAGGGTAAGGGGAACATGTGTGTGGTTGTGTGCACACACGGTTTTTTAAAGTAAGATGATCATGACAGCCTCCTGGATGCAGTGACTTCAAGCAGAGCCAGAACGAAGTGAAGAAGCGAACCATGACAATTGGGTGCACACAGGAAAAAACAGCCCAGAGAGGAAGCTGAGGTGGGGTGTGCCTGGTATTTTCAGGGAACATCAGTGGGAAAGTGAACTGAAAGTTCACACAGGGGACATGCAAGGGGGACAGAATAGCCTTGGACATAGATAGGAAAGACACAGGAAGCCACTGGAGGTTTACACTAGAAGGTGGACATACTCAGGCTTACATTCTAAAAACATCCACCTTACTGATCCCTCACAATGGCCCTGTGGGGTAGGTCTTATCACCCCCGTTTTTCGGACAAGGAAGCTGTGGCTTAGTGCTTAGCGGGTTTAAGACTGGTTCATGATTCTATCTCTTGAGTAATAAAGCCAAAATGAACCTATTTTGGCTTAACCCTGAATCCATGCCCTTAATGAACGATGTGCATTTCAAACTTTTCCAGAAAGTGCTCTCTGGAAAAGATGTTACTCTAAGTACCACTGAGCACAAAAATCCTTTTTTTTTAATTTGCAAACAATATCCTGGCAACTTGGCTATGGTGAGCAAAAGCTGGGCAACTGTTTCATTTCCCAAAGTGAAATGGGTCACCTGCCCTTTTAGGAGCTCAGGAGAAGGGAAGCCACACCAGAACAGTGGAGGTGCCAGTGAAACCGTCCCCAGGGTGACTCTATGCTGGGGAGAGCATGCAGTCCTTGAGAAGCTGTGCGGGCTCAGCCCACACACTTCATTCCACGTTTTGGACAAGGCACCATTGCAGAGCAATTTCTGACTATTTATGTCTTGAAGAGCAAGTAGCTTAAAAACCATGTGTTTCTTATTAATTTATAAGAATCAGTATTAAGTATAAAAAGGGTTCCTTGCTGAGAATATTTTATGTCTATTCCAATGACTGAAAGAAAATATTAGGTTCCTTCTATATTGTACATTTTACCTAGTTTTTAAAATTTTTTGTTTGTTTTTAATAACGACTGAAAAAAGTCCTGGTTAGTATTTTACTATCCATAAAAGCTAATTTTTATTGATCATAAAGTAGAGGTATTAGTGTTCTTAGGGATACTTATTTGCTCTTAGGGAAAAATAGATGAAATATAAATTCTTTCTGTCTCACTTCCCTAAGAGAATCAAATTAAGAACTCCTGGATGTAACAGTATAATAACCGTGGTCTAAAACAGATAAAGCAAATGGGGGACTAAAAGAGCCGATCAGATCTTTAAACAGTTCTAGCTTCCATTACTGAACTTTAGAAAATATTAAAATTATATATATAATTTTACAGCATAGATATTTTCCAAAAAAAATGTTTCTTTGTGTAGGAGAGAAAAAATATTTTCTGGACCCTCTTAGGGTCCCTGGTTAGGTATAAAAATTAAACAGAGATTAGCACAAGAAAAGATAACAAATTTATTCAAAGTAAGTTTTACTTGACTGACACAGGAGCCTTCATAAGGAAATGAAGAACCAAGGAAACACTTAGACCTGAGCATTTTTATGCGAGCTTGTGGAAGACGGCCAGTTGTGGCGGAACACAACAGGTCAAGGGGTGTGAGGTAAGTGCAGTAGCTGAGGGAGGCGTAGCAACACCTGCGTGTTCTGATTCTTCTCAGGGTCCCCTTGTCTTCAGAGAGAAGGATGCTCCTTTCCTCCAGGTGTAGGGAGGGCACCCCTCACATGAGGGTTTTATGACCAGTTTCAGGGAGGAAGGCCAGGGGAGGTCAGAGTGCCTTCCTGCTTCTCCTGTTTTGTCAGTCTCCTTCAGCTTACAATATCGAATATGCCGCGGTGCCGTTTTGGGGGGCAGTGTGGCCTGAGGGCCACCATTCATACCTGGCAGCCGTTCCGAATCATTATGCACGTGGCTGTGGTTCGTGTATGTTCTCTTTATCAATACATCTGTTCTCAAGACTGGCTCCATTAGCTACTATAGGTTGGGTACTTCGCAATTCCTCAATAATGAGGAAAATGACCTCATTTAATCCTCCCAACTACCTGAGGGTTTAAAGTGATGATTGATGGCAAGTGCTTAGCACTGTGCTGGGCACATTAAGTAGTTTAGAGAGCTCAATAAAATCTAATATGTTCAACTCCTCTGGAAAAAGAGAAGTCTCTTTAATTGATCATTTCTTTCCCCATTATCTGCATCGCCTGTTTGGGGAAGATTAGCTATAAAACACTAAATGGATCTAATTATTTTTCCTTCTCAGGAAGCCTAAAACTCCTTACCTAGCTCTCTGCCTAATGGTTCTGAAACCTGAGCTGTGTCACCCAAATCACACGCAGGGCTGTTAACACAAGGGCTGCTGGAGCCCACCGCCACGAGCTTTACTTTTGTAGATCTGGGGTGGGTCTGATAACTGCCTTTCTAACAAGTTTACAAGTGCTGCTACTCACAGTGCTGCCCAGGGACTGCACCTGGACCACTACTGCAGGCTAGGTAGTGTGGAATCCTCCTGCTCAGCCTGGGACCCGCTAGGTATTCAACCGTTCTGTGCCCTGGTTTTGTGATTTGTAAAATAAGGCTATAAAGACCTCCCTTGCATAGAGTTTTTATGGGGCTTTAAAGAAACAATATTTTTATAGCATTTACACAATGACACCATTTGTACAGCGCCTTGTAGTGCTCATGTGGCAGATATTTCCACTGTAAGCACTAAAAAGCACCCTTGCGAAAAACAACCCAAACCAGTAACAACAAAAATATTTCCTCATAATTTTTAGGAATGAGGAATTCACTCACATAAAGTTGAGTTTAAAGAAATGCAATTTTATTACTCAAGAAGGGCCTGCAAAATGATTCACTTTAAAATATACTGTATATAGCATTCAACTGTTCATTTGTTCACACTTGAATGAACTCTATTAATTCACTGGCTAGACCACAGGCATTAGCAGAGTACATTCCCCCCAAAAATGTGCAAACAGCCAGGATGCCCTTTGGGCCCCTTCTCCATCAGCCTGAGATTTGCCAGGCTGCACTCAGCAACCCTAGTTAGAAGGATACCCTGGACACCGTGCTCCTGTGCACCTGCGGCCACAGACATGGCTTGAAGGAGCTGATGTGAGCATCTTCCTACTCACACTTCAGGCTGAAGAAAAGCAATAAAGAACCAACACTACTATTTCAGCCACTGAATTTTAACTAAATTCTTTAGCACAGCACAGTAATATTTCAGGGACACATGTTGCTCCTTGGCTAGTTTCTTATGTTTTAATTTGATTGACTCATTATTTACACATTTTCTTCTATCTGCATTATATTGTTTTGGTCCTTCCAGCTCCTTTGGAATCGAAAGTCACCCCGGATTCCTTCGCTGGTTGCCTAATGGATGCGCCTCACGTCTTCCCATGAATAAGCAGTCCTTCCTGTACCCTTGAACAGCATCGGTCTCAGTATGAGAGTTTTCCATGAGACTGACTCAGACACTATTTCATGGCTGACATGCTTCTTTTCCTCTAAGGAATAGAGTTATTGTCTACCCTTGTGAAGAAATGAAGAAAAACAAACTCAAAGAAGCTTCGCAGAGAGGGAAAAATATAAGAATGAGAAGATAAGCAAAAACAAATAAACAAGAATGGAGCATCTTAGAAAAGAAAGACAAGAGTGATTACTTATGCAACAAAATCTGACACAATCATAAAGGGAAAAAAGGACTAAATTAAGAATGCAGTAATACATTTGTGAGAGAAAATGATGAACTAAAAGTAATTACCTGAAATAAAGTATCATCCTCCCCATCAAAACTAATTTGTTATTTAGTTTTGAGTAACATTATTTGTCTTCTGAGCTTGGTGTGTTCAAACTACAGCCTGTCAGTCAAAACCAATTGGCCCCTGTTTTTGAAAATAATTTATTGGAACGCCATGCACTGATTCATGAATTGTGTATGTTCTGTGGCTGGTTTGGGCTACAAAGATGGAGTAGTTGAGAAAAAGACCGGGGGCTCACAAAGCCTGAAGTGTTTAATATCTGGTCTTTTACAGAAAAAGTTTGTTGACCCCTGTTCTGAGCCTTTTCAACATGAGACAATCAATGACAGAACAAGTACCTAAGACAACTGTGGCTGACTGCACAGAGGGCCACAATCCCCCTTCCCTTCCTGTGCAAACGTTCTAGCAATGTGACTCTGCAGCTCCTCCCATTAAGAAGTGGAGTAGCCCGGGCCCGGTGGTTCACTTAGTTGGAGCATCGTCCCATGCACCGAGATAGGATGCATGTGAGAGGCAACCACAATGGTTCCCTCTCACATCTCACTCTGCCTCTCACTCCCTTCCTCTATCTCTAAAAACATCAATAAACATATCCTCAGGTGAGAATTTAAAAAAAAAAGTGGAGTATATGTTCCTACTTCTTGAGTCTGGGCTGGCTTTGTGACTTGCTTTGGCCTCACGAATGCATCAGTAACTTGGCTGTGCCCAAAAGGGACCTGCTGGGGTGGAGATGACACCATGCTGCTAAGGCCATCCCAAATCAACCTCCAGTCGCCCCAGCAAACACAGGAGTGTGCTCTGCGAAGCCCAGCCCAGAGAGCTGACCCACAGAATCATGGACTGCATGAATGGTTTCTGTCTTAAAGCACTAAAGGGCATTAGACTATGTTGCCCAGAACATGGCACTTTGGCATATGGATTATTTGAAGCTGAAGGCAATTGACAATCAACAGATGAAGAAAAAAAGCCTTTCTAGAGCTTTCCTTATGTGATTAAAAGCAGAAATTTCTGAGAAGTGAGGACTTTCATGAATCCCCTCTACAGGGAGTTTTACGGCCACAAAGAAAACAGAAAGTCAGCAACGAGATGAGTCTACACAACCCTTACTAAAATTACCCTTGTCTTCTATTAGTTTTCCAATTTACTTACCACCATTTCACAATTTACTGCCCCTGGAAGCCCAAATCCCCTTGCCCTTATCTAGTCACTTCTCTGCAATCTATCGCCCATTGGTAAAATAGTGTATGAGCTTCTGAGTCTAACTACTTTGGGTTTTCACTCTTTTCTTCGAAGTTCCTATGCATGCAAAAATATTAGAATCAAGAAAATTTGTTTGCCCTTTCTCCTGTTAATCTGGCTTCTGCCAGTTTAATTTGCAAGCCCCAGCCACGGAACCTAAGAGGGTAGAGAAAAAGTTTTCTTCCTTTACATCATTAAGTGTTGGTGTGGTTTGATATACAACAAAATTTGCTACATTGACCACTAATTGATCCTTTAAACCTTTGTCTTTCCACAAACTAACTAACAGTTCTTTTCTCCCTTTCAAGCTAATCGTCCTTTTTCAGATTTCATATCACTTCCCCTACTGGGATTTCAAATCAGGCTCCCTCTTACCCTACCTGCCTCCCTGTAACTTTATTTTCCAGTCGGTCAAGCTTGAGGTCTGATGATACCTACTGAGAAAAATGGTCTCTAAATTGTTTCAGTACTTTTAGATTTCTCCATTTACCAAATCTTTGGATAACTGTCTGTACAACTTAGCACTCTATGGTATAGATCTCATCTTACACACATGTTTTCACTCCTCCAACCAAGGCACAGCTTCATTTTCATCAAGGACAGGGCCTCCTTCTGTCTCGGGCTCACACACTCAGAGGGCTGATGGTGATGGACGGCCAATCAGTAAACTCTGTGATATGAAATTACTCTTCTAACCTTATCCACAAGTAAAGGAGCAAATGTGCTCTAGGAATCCACACAGCAAGAACCCGGACCATCCCAGATTTCTGTTAATCAACCCCTCACTCTGAGTTAAGGCACAGAATGAAAGTCGGGAGAAGTTAAAAGCCATTTATTGGCAGAAACTTTAGGAGACTGATTATTAGTGCCTAGAGTTGACTGATAGCTCGTTAAGGTTTCCAACAGTTTCTGTTGAGGTATTTATTGGCTGACCATTTTACAGAACAGACATGGTCTCAGCCTTGGTGGAATCTTTGCTCTGAAGAGGTATCTACTCAACTGGGTGCCTCATATACTCCTACTAGGAGTCTCTAGCACAGGCATATTGCCCCCATGTGAGGTGAGAGGGATGCTCCGTCAGGTGAAAGGACTAGCTCAAGATCAGAATTTGTAAATGTCAGAGTAAAGGCTCAAACCAGTATCTTTTGTCTTCAAAATCAACTCACTTTCTGGAACTTTCCAAATGATACAGAACTTTCCTTAAATGCCTAATGCTTAGATGACAATGAACTCTAAGCTTTGGGGGTTTGAGAGTATCGATAACATTATCAGCACTGTTGTTTTAAAGTCTGGTCGAGAGGAAGGAACAGGCCTGAGTGTCTTTGCAAAAACCTGGATGACACTATTTCTTGCAACTTTGGGTTGTTTCAGTGCTCAGACCAACTAAAGACCCAGGTGCTTTCTTATTGTGTGAGAGGAGTCACATGGCTATGATGATAAGACAGGTAACTGAAGGCTGATGGGTTAGAAATCATACAATCCTTAGGTGAAAAAACGTACTCTTCAGGCCCATCCACTTTCACATATGCTCTTTTCTAGTCCAGAGATGTTAAGAAATTGTTTATGGAAATACAGCCAATAAGCAAAAAGAATATACTGCAGCTCACCCTTAAATTCCTTAAATTCCTGGCATCTCAACTACAATGTCATATCTCCTGCATGCACTTGGCCTGCAGCCCCAGAAACCATTCAGCACACAGCTATCAGCATAACTGTCTCCAAATGTACATCAAATCGTGTTGGACCCTTTTAAAAAATAGCTTCCCATAACAATCAGAAACAAAAATCCAAACTCCTTGTTCTGGTTCTACATCATTGATTCTCACACTTGAGTGTGCACTGGAGTTCTTCGAGGGTTTGTTAAAACATATATTACTGTGTCCATCCCCAGAGTTTCTGATTCATCCATGAGAATTTGCACTTCTAATAAGGTTCCAAGTGCTGCTGACAATGCTGGTTTGGGGAGCACACTTTGAGAACTGCTTGCCACTCTACATGATGAGGCATCTGCCTACTTCGCAGACTTCTGTTTTTAACATGAGCCCACACACGATGCCCACTCCAACCAGGATGCCAACAGTGGCCCTGGGAGTGGAGGACTGAGAAAAGAGGAGAATGCATACATTTGTTCATCCTACTGGAGAGTTTAGTATGTTTTTCAATTCCTTTTTTGCTTAATTTATTTTTAACTAAATCTTATTTGATTTGTATTATATGCAAAATGTTCCTGACATGCTACAGAAAACATGACAATAAATAACGTTCATTTCAAGAAGAGGAAGCACATGGTGCATCCATAAATGTACCTCTTCTCTGGTGTTCTCTTCATCCACGTTAGTCTGCCCAGCATCCTGTGCCGGAAATCCCTACCTTGTTTTACACTCTTTCTCACCTTCTACATCCCCCAGGTTAGGATTTTCTCTAATTCATTTTCATTTTTTAAACATTTTTTAATTCATGTTTTTAAGAGAGAGAGAGGAGAGAAATATTGATTTTGCCATTCACTCGTTCATGCATCTATTGGCTGACTCCTGTATGTGCCCTTCCTGGGAATCAAACCTGGCACCCTGGCATATCAGGACAATGCTCCAACCAACCGAGATACCTAGCCAGGGCTCTAATTCATTCTCATACCCAAACTCTCCCTTTATTTCCCACATGTGCAACGATCTATTGGGTCCTTGAATCACAGCTTTTTCCTCCCAGACTATTCACGTGGTAATCTAGCCAGACCCACTTCCCAGTTGTCATTCAGGCCTTACTTACTCTTCCCTACTAAATGCCAATTAAAGCCTCCCCATAGCTTTCAGGATGTCATGCCAAAGCTTTGGGCTAATTATGGTATGGACACTGCCCATCTCTGTAGCTTCAGCTGCTGTTCTCCACCACCCTCCTTCTGCCCCAGCCAGACAAGCCAAGTCCCCCAGTTCCACACCCATGCTCTTTCATGACCCATGGGCTCACCCTCAACTTAGCTGTGCTTTGATTAGGTGATTGACTGACTCATTAGTCAAGACTTAGCTTCAAGGGAGCCTGCTCTTCGAGGCCACCCAGGTCAGTCCCCTGGACCTATTACCCTTCTCGTCTTCTCATGGTACGAGGAGCACAATCCTACACCTTCCTCGTCACAACTTGACTGTGGGTGAAAGTGTAGGGGTGAGGCTGGCAGAGCATCTGGGGCCATATGCTCAGGGCCTGCAGTTTCAAACGGAGACATCCGGACTTAATTTGGTGTATAATAAAGTGATATTAACACACTTTTTTGTTTGTTTGTTTTAAATGTCCAATTCTAGTAGGGACTGCAGCTTGAAAAAAGTGAGACTCATGGCAAAGCAGCCAAGAACTGAACTAATATTCGCCAGGCACATGTAGTAATAATTTCTGTAGAATATATAATTATCAATTGAGCTCCATTTAACTCATTTCCTTACTTCTTCTCTGGCTCCCCTAACTCCAAATTTGAAATTATATTATTTTTGGCTTTGTAATTGGCAACTTTTACACTTTAAATAATGAACACAAGCCTCTATTTCATGTACCACCATCTATACCAAGAGTACCTCCTGCTGAGAATAGGAACACTCTGGTCTTTTCTCCATTCCTCTAACCCCTTGTATTTCCCAACATCTGTCGGCACCCTTACTTTACATAAAGTTAGTAACTTCTTTTATAGTCTCTTTTGTCGATAATAATTAAATGTTTTGCCTACCTTTAGGCTGATTCTAAAAGGTGAAAGACATAGGTCATGATTATTATCATTATGATGGCTGTTAAGCCTCCTTCACTGTAAAGTACAGTAATGGGCAACAATTTCACTTTATAGTTGGCTATATGTTCTGCCAACATTATACAGGTGCGCTATCTAGAAGCCCGCGCAAGAATGACTTATTTCTACAGAAGATGTAACTTTGTTTGGTTTATTATTTACCATTGTTTAGGGCCCAGATTCTTTGAAGTTTTTTGGCCTATAGAGATGTGCGTGATTTGTGTCTGGTCGAAAAGACAACCTCAGAGGTCACAGTCTTTGCCCCCCAGAGCGGCGGCCGGTTTTGTATCTAACGGATAATACTGTTTCCGCTCTCCTTTCCCAACGGTATTAAAGCTCTCTTCCTCCAACGCACTTAGACCTAACTTTATCATCGTGCTGGTGTCCTCACTGAGGAGTTAAATACATCTTTAAGTGAAAATACTTTCTCTGAGGGTTGTGTTTTTAGGTTTTTGAAAATTATATTTGAAAAAGCCCTCACTTCCCTGACAAGCAGCCAGGGGCGTGTAGGCGGTCTGGGCCTTTTGGGGCTTCATCATGTGGCCCACCATTTCCTCTCAGAGCCACCTGGGGAATTCTGCCTGTCCACTCCTCCGGACTTTAGGTTTGCACTGATCCTGCACTTTGACGTTTCTCTGGGCTTGACAAAGGCCATAATCGTTTCTGATTTCCTAGCAGTAGTTGTATGCACCAACTGTTTCCATTTAAGTGCATGTAGGGGCCGGGAGGCGGTGGCAGGTAGAAGGGAGTAAAGACCAAGTATTTACCAGAAAAAGGCACTCCATCTGGGCAGCTTGCCTCAGATACACCCAGGGCCCATAGGTGACAAAAAGGGGTGGCCCAAGCTGGGATAAGTGACATGGGGAGGGTGGGCTCAGTGGTGGCTGGGGTGAGTCATCTACTAAACATTTCAGTCTCTGGCCCAGCTACCACTAAGAAATGATCGACAAACCTGAAGGTTCCAACTACAGGAACTGAAAACTGTTTCTTTATGTTGGAAAAGAAAAATGGTATTAGAAAATCTGGTTGTACGGTAGCTTGAATGGATTGCCTAGAACTGTGCTGTCTAACAAGACAGCCACCAGCCCCATGTAACTATGTAAGTTTTAATTAAACTTGAACAAAACTGAGAACTCAGTGCCTCATCCCCACTAGCCACACTGCAAGCACTGAATGAACAGCCACCCGTGGTGATGGGCAGCAAAGATACAGACCATCACTGCTATGTTCCCATGGCGACTGCTTTTTTTAGGGCGGCAGCATTCTTTGTAAATACAAAGTTCTTTTAAGATTTTGTTTGTTTTAAGTACATACTTGGCCCTTCAAGGTTATGTAAAAGGGAAGGAGGTCTCAGGGGTCTGGATGGGAGAATCTGAGCTGAAAAAGAAGCCCAACAGCTCAGGATGACAAAGGACTAGAATTTTCCATTTTTCTCCTTTGGCTTGAAAGGGATAATTTTTTTTTTAATAGTTGAGAAGAGGCATATGGAAAAGAGGAAAGGGGTACATTGGAAGAGGACTCTGGGGGGAGAGCTTTAAAAAGAAAAGAAACAGGAACATGCATCTTGGTGGGAGAGGGGAGGCAAGAGGACAGCAATGGGACACCCTTCAGCAGAGCTGACTCATGAAATTACATGATCTCAGATACTTAATCTGAATGTGTCCTGGAGTATACTGCAGGTCTCTGCTACCACCCAATCTTTAGTGAGAGTCTGTTTCACACATTGCCCTCATTCCTGGAACTTGGTGATACAACGGGTTTAAGAAGAGAAACAAACTAGAACTGGGAGCAGGCAGGCAAGAAGGCACCAAGGATATGACTAATCATCAAGAGAGTGTAAGCACCTAGGAATTCTAGGAAAGAGTGGGAGGGCCCTGAGCAGCCAGGGGATGGGGCCCTTTTAATGGGGATACAGAAGGAAAATCAAGTTGAGTTGGAGACATTTGGGTTCCATGTGTTCCCACTGCTGTTTCTGTCCTCCACAACAGAAAAATCTCCATTGAAAAGATTTCCTAACAAGCACTGCTTAGAAACAAAATACATTTTGCATTCAAGTAACATCTAAGTCAAATAAAGTTGGGTTAAAAAAATAGATTTAGAAGTGGCATGGGTATACAATCAGAGGTTACAATGCCGGCTATTATGCAGCTTCTAAAATTTTGGGCTGCCTCAAAGAAATCCCTGAGTAATGCAGGAATAATAAAATAAGGCTTAAAATCAGTTGCACTGATTATATTTATTGGCAAGATAATATACATTTTTAAAACCGAGGCTAGTAAACACTTTTTTTTCCTGACCTAGTGCGTGCTCATCTGCTTCTCTGCCTTCCTTGAGCCAATCAGTGAGAGCTGTCCCACGGGGCTGAAGGCATCTGTGTCCCTTCACAGGTGGTCCCTTTGCCGTGACACTTTGGGGAGGCTCGGGTTCTGTTTTCTCTAATTCTTGTTCCTCCCACTTGCTGTCGGTTGTCATTTCTCACTGCTGTTTACGTACAAATTGTAGAAACAAAGCTTTTCTGCATATAATCTGTTGCCTTGACTATTTTAATGGCTGTGGCTCCAAAGAATTGACTCTTATAGGATCGGGAAATAATAAGAAAAACTGGCTACAATCCACTTGAAATACTATTTGGTTTTCTGGTTTGATATATTGTTATAAAGACACTTATTTACTTTATAAGGTTCTTTTTTTAATGTTTGCTTAAACTAGCACTTAACAAAGTTGAAAGCTTAGTTAGATGTATTTCATACTTGTTCATGATTTCTTTCCTCCTGGTTTTACCTCATTTTCAGAGGAATCTGGGGAAAAAGCCAATGCCTTTGCAAGCGCAAACAATCAGTATTTTCTAAATGTGAGAGAGTTGTGACAATGAATAACCAAAGAAGATCATGAGAAATAATAAATGATTCCGTGATGATGAACTTCCAGTTCATGAAATCACATTTTACTTTGTTTATCAAAGAAGCACTTCTTTCTCTAATATGTTTCTGCTTATATCATAGTCGTAGGGATGTTCAAGCAGTGATTATATTTAATCACTTCAAAATGACATTCTAGGAGTAATCGGAAGCCATGTAGTATTTTGAAATTATCCTATTGTTTTCCAGAGCCTTAGAAACCACAAATCTTTTGGGACACTAGCCGATTCAGGGAGAGATGCCTCTCACCAACTCATAATGCAGGGCAATGGCCATCAACTTGCTGACACTGGTCCCTGACTTACACCTGGCTTACCCGGGAGAAAGATTTAGAAATGCATCCAAGCTGGTCCCTGGCCCTCTTTGCCGAGTTGTGTAGAGTGGATAAAAGCAGTCAACTGCAATAAACTTACTTTGTATTAGGCTTGAACTATATCAGATTACTTGTATTGATTGTTTTTAACTTAAAAAATTAGAAATATCCTGTGGTTTATCCTAACATTTTGAATCTGTTGAAGTGCACATGGGCCCTCGCATGGGTCTCTAGAATTCTCATTACTGATATTATCAAGAAAATACACAAGTATACAAACAATAAAATCAGATTGAGTTGGAATCGACTGAATCTAAAGTCCCTTTTGACACTAGACATCTACAGTGAGTTCAGCAGTTGCAGGCATTCTGCTAGTCCCCAGAGAGCAAGAAGTAAACTAGGGCCTTTGACTTAAAGAAAATCAGAGTACAGGAGGAGAGACGGAAACATTAAGCAGGAACGCAGTGTAATAGGTGCAAGGGTAGGTTAGTAGTAGTGCAAAAGAGTTGTCAGTTCTTACTGAATGTATCAAGGAAGAAACCAAAGAGGTGGAGAATTCCCATCTGGGTTCTAGGGGATGAGCAGGAGTTCACTAGTCTAAGAAAAAGGAACAAGTTTGTTTCAGAAAGAGAGGGCAGTGTACACAAAGCAGGCCATAGAGTAGTTTATTGGAAGAATTCTAAGTGGGTTTTTATGGCTAAAGCAGAGACTATGTGTAGGAATTTGGTAGGAAATGAGGTGGTAGAAATAGGCCTGAGTCAAATTACGGAAAGTCGTGTATTTCGTTCTGACACATTTCCTTTATCCTACATCAGAGAGCCATGAAAGCATTTTAACTAGAGGAAGAAGAGGCTCTGATATATATTTTCAAAGGTTACTCTATGATCACAACTATGAAAGAGGAAAAAAAAAAGAAAAAACATATAGAAAGCAAGACTAAAGGAAAACTGCCAAAGAAGTAAAAGTGGCTGCATCCAGGTGGTGAAATATCATTATTTTTAACTCTGATAACAGAGTGCAATTAGCTGTTGCTTTCTGAGAAGCAGTGAAGTTTCAGTCATATAAATAGCTGTCACTTCAACACTTTAATTCAATACAAAAAATAGAACCACATTGGGGCCCATCCTTTGCCTTTCTCAATTTTGTTTACTTACAGAGTGACTATGGGATAAATCCAGAGCGTACTATGATACACATTTTGGACAAACCAAGTCAACAAGTACTGGCTCACATAAACACACCTCTGGAAGGGCCACCGCATACGTTCAAGTGATTTTGAAAGGAACCAACTCTCACTCTACAGGAAGTCTTCACAAGTTTTACATTTCCCTTTGCCTTAGAGGTAACACAGTTTCGCTGTACACCTTCTCCAAGTCACCTCAAATTCAAGTACAATCTAAGAAAAACAAGGCATTTACAACACTAATGAGGCTTCAACCTATCTCCTTCAACCTTCTGATCAGATTGGGTCCTCAAGCCCCTGCTTTATAAAAAGCCTGAGCCACTTGCCACCATGCCAGAACAATAAATGACAGAAGCCAAGGCATGCAAAGCTCAGGTCAAGCTTTTCTGTACCAATGAAACCAGCACAGCAAATGATTAGCGTGAAGTCCAATCACCATTACATTTTTAATAAATAGAAAGTTTTATGTGAAAAGCCTGCCAAAAGCACTTCATTAAGCAAAAACTGTTCCTACATAAAACCCATAAAACAAAGATAATAATAGCAACAACCTTATAAGGTTATTGTGAGGAATTAAAGAATACACATGAAATGCTTCAGAAGGTTGTCTGGCACACAGTGAGCTCTCAATAATTTATAGTATCATTATCATTACATCTGGCACATGGTAAGAGCTCAATAAATACAATATTATTATCATTATTATATTTCATATCTTGCCTCTTTCCAGCTATTCCAACTTATAAATCTCAAAGATGTTCTTATTTCTGTCAAAGACTATTTACTCAATAGTGTAATTAAAATGAAATAATTATAAGAATGTTTTGAGAGAATACACTAATAACACCCCATTTACCTCTTCATATCTGTCAAAAATTGCTCCTTCTTGCAAAAAGGAAGGAACTTCCTTCTGCCAGTTAAATTCATAAGGTTTGGCCATGATTATATTCAAGACCTAAAAATGAAAAAGAATATTTCATTAGTACACACATTTAAAAACAAGTGAAGATCAAAGGTTAATCACTTTATATGTTTGCAAAGGCTTTTCTTCATACACATAGAATAAGTCCATAAATTGTCTTTTCTCTTTCTTTTTCCCTTCATCTGACCTCAACTTCCCATCTCCTTGTCTCTAAACCTGGAGAAACAATATAATTAAGACACACCAGAGGCAATCAGTTGTGAAGTTTCCCTTCCCTCTTCAAGTCCTATGAAATAGGATACGCATTATCAGATAGCACCAGATAAAAGAAAGAAACCACACACTGGAACCTGTGTGGAGAGGGAGAGGGCTACTGCAAAGCCTGCACTACGAGCTGAAGGTTCATGCGAGGGCAGGACAAGGCACAGGGTAATGGGCTGCAGAATCAGGCAGGAGTAGCTGGAATTTTTCATCACCCTTGGTCCTCTCTTCAGCCTCTCTCAACTCCTCCTTACTTGGGCCACTCAGGGAACAACAGAATGTCTGCTTTCTAGCAATGACTGAGATCATGACTTTGAAGGAGAGCCTGGGCGTTGTTCAGGGTGGCTGCCTGCACCTAGGAAAAGCTGGGTGTTCCTTTTACCCACCCTTCTCAGCACCATGCACTGCAGTGTACATTCAATAGCTACAAGCGGGTCATTTCAAATGAAGAGATGAGCACCCGCCAAGAATTGCCAGATACTCAGGCAATGCCGGGAACATAGGAGATCCACACCAAACACAGTAACTAGAAGAACTTACACCCAAGGAAACAGAGTTAACAGCGCAAATAGCTTTTGGTTAGGTACAGGTGATATCCTCACAGGGAGGAGAGTGCATTCTGTCCCCCAAACATAATTGACTAGAAATTCCCGAAATTTAAAAAATGATTGTCGAAATCAGACTTCTAAGAGTCATAAAGAATTTTTTAAAATTTAAAGAATTCTTTAAAATGTAAAGAATTTTAAAGAATTATAACAACTACTGAAATGTGAATTATAAAGAGAACTCAGATAAAGCTGAGTCATGGAATTCTAAAACAATACAACACACACACAAACACAAACCAGAAATTATGACAAGAATTTAGAGAGGTGGAAAATGGAAGCAGAAGGCTTACCAGCCATATAAACCTCTATCTCAATCTTTTCTTCCTTCCCCCTTTGTACTCAGATATACATATAACAATCCCAAACTATGATCATGGTCAGACCACAGAGGAAATCTCAGCATTATTCAAAAGGCTGAAATTATGATCACCATACTTACTGACCAAAAGTGGGCCAACTTAAAAATTAATGATAGAAAGTACATACAATCTGTGCACATAAGTAAAAGCAAACTTATTAACACACTTTTAAGTAATTCTTGAGTTATGCAGAAGCAGACTAGTCACAATAGGAATTATAAACTTCTTAGAAGGGAATAATGGCAACATTATTCACCAAAACATAGATATGTAAAAAAAAAAACCCCTAAATATGTAATATGTAGCCAAAACCAGTAAAAGAATGATCAGTAAAAATTGTTTTCTGGATATTTATATATTAGGTAAAAATTGGGCAAATGTTGTGGAGAAAGAGAGAGAAAGACGGGGAGAAGGATGAAGAGGAGGAAGCATCAACACAGCATTCACAGTGAAAAGTGCGGTGTGATTACAAAAAGGAAAAGGTGAAAACTCTAAGGGAATGCTATGCATAACTTTAATCAAAATACTGGAAAACATAAATAATGTGGAAGATTTTCAAAGTTAAAAAAAGTGGTTCAACAAATGCAGAATACTTAAATAGACCAAAGATGATCTAGGAAGCAATGGAGAAAACAATAAAAGATTAGGCCCATGTGGTTTTACCAGCGAGTTTTACTGAATCTTCAAGCAGAAGGTACATCCTGTGCTCAATTAATTTCACCAGTGCCACTACCAGATCCTGAAAACACCCCAATAGAGTTAATAAGAAACCAGCCAACCTTGGAGAGAGAAAAATCTAGCTAAAATATAAACAAATCCATTCCAGAAAGTTATTAAAATAATAATTGAAAATGCTTCAACACTGAAAACAAATCAATGTGATTCACAACAAGATAAAATGCCTAGTCTATGAACATCCTGGCACGTGCCACAAGGCGAGGCACACCTGCACATGAGAGGTCTTTAACACATGCAAAACAGGAAGCCACAGAATGGTATGAACAGTGTAATACCACTTATGCAAACACACACACAGAATAAACCTATGTATTTCTCTAGGTACATATGTATGTAAGTAAATTATTTAAAACTTTGGAAAGAACCTTCCAAATTTATGACCCTGCTTAAACTTCTGGGGAGGAAATAAGGATCAGGGCTGAAAATCAACAACTTCAGTGTTATCTCTATGCTGGACATTTTAATTATGGGAATATATTCTTGCATTATGTGTGCTTGCATAAATAAAAATATGCAAATTTCCAAAAAAGTTGAAATCATATAGATAGGTAGATTCATTAATCTTTAGGCTTTAAACAATTTAAAGCTGATGAAGAATATATCAGGTCACGTTTCAAGAAAGCTTTCTCACAACGGCCACTGCTGCTGTTTGGGGAGGAACTTCTCCATTACTCACTACTCTCATTACTGACCGGGCCAAAAGCTGGTGAAAGCATGCAGGGCATCCTCACCAGGCCAGCTAAGGTGGGAGGCAGCCCTCCACTAATCAGCACCAAGCCCTCCATGTAAAGCTAAGAAGATGAGCCCAGATACAGAGTGGGAGAAGGGGGAAGTGCTTTTCTGCAGTCCATCCCTGCATGGGCTGACCCCTGCCTTGCCGTCTCCCTCAATGACTGGAACTGGGTTTCTTTTCCTATCTTTCTGTCTCTCTGCTCCTCTCAGTTTGTCATTCTCTGGTCTTTCCATTCCATTTCTCAGTGCCTGAGAACACACACACACACACACATACACACACACACAGCCTCTTCCCCCAAGGCAGCATAGAAGCAAACTTCTATTGCAATGATGTGCATTCATGCCGCTATACCATAAAACAGATCTACAGATAAAAGCACACCCACAGACCTCCTCCGGCTGTCGCAAATGTGTTGTTCAGAATAACCAACTACAGGGACCCAAGTCGCTAAAACAGATAAGAATGCTAAAGACAGATAAGAAAATAAAATAATATGGTGGCCTCCCTGGCTGACCAAGGCTATGGAGACAAGTGGGTGAAACACCTGTCTTCTGCAGACCTCTTTGTGTCCTCACTTCTGCCAACTATGTCTTTCAACATTTCCCTTTGGTTGTTATTTTAAAGGGAATAGCAAGCAGAAAGAGACTTCTGATATAATAAAAGGTCATATTAAAAATGAGAATGAAGAGAAAGCTTGTATCGACTGGCATCATTTTTTATTGGTTTAACTCTGGTTTCCCCAGCCTCCTTTCAGTGAAAGAACACAAAACAAATGTCCTCAGTATGTGATGTTCCTCCAAATCCACTACTATCCTTCCTACTAAACCATTCATCTCTTCCTTGGGTACCAATTTCATCATAATGGTAGCATTTTGTGAAGGACTTTGGTGGGGGCTAACAGAAAAAGAAGGGTGATTTTGACCTCAATCTCTATAAAGATTTCTGCAGTGGAGGTAAGAACTCTTTTTATTGCTTACTTTCTCAAAGCTTTTGAGGTTCTGAACAAGCAAGGTAAGAGCCATTTTTGCAAAATGACATTGGAGTATCCTGCATTTTTCCAATTATAAACTAGGAGCTGTTCCTTACAGTGTCTCTGAAATACTTCCCAGGGCCTGTGGTTAGGGGCAGCAGCTGGGTTATTTTATACTGATGGCACAACTGTGACCTACAGAGTAGAGAAAAGGCTGACCCAGCCAATCGTGTTTAACGGCAGTTTGATCTAGGTAATTGATTTTAAAATGGGAACAAATGAAGGTACATGTTGTAGTCCAGCTGACTCCAGAGAAAGTTAAAGGGGCAGTTGCTTCTTTTAAGAGACATGGACGGGGGATCTGGTCACTCTATAACTACATCCTTTTCACAATTATCTCAAAGCCCACCCACAGCTACTTAAAAAAACAAACAAACAAAAAAATGCTTTTACTGGGCAATGCCAAAGGTTCCTCTTCTTAAATTCTCTGGTTTGCCTTCTAAGGCCTCACTTATATGATACTTCAAGGTTCAATTGCCTCCTCCACCTCCTAGAAGAACACCACCTCCCCAACCAGAGCCCACAAAAAAGGGCCCTCCTCCTTCAGGAACATGGAAAGTAGAGGAGAATTTACACAAAGGGATATATGAGTATAACTCTGTACCTTTTCCAGAGTAAACACCTTAAGCCGTCACTGGAAGGAGGCCAGTGTTCTTTTCAATAGTCTTATTGTTTTTAAAATCTTATGCAACTGGAATGGATTAGCTATTGCACTGGCTGCAGAAGGAAAGTCCCTGGACTGTGGAGCTTGGCAAGGAGGGGACAAAAGAAGGGAGTCCTAAATGGCCCTGTTTCACAGCATTGGCAAATGTTCCTTTTAAAAAAGTTGATGAAAAACTGAAGGGAGTTTGTGGGAGGACAATGAGGGAACTCAAGTAGGCTGTTGGGGACCAAATATTCAGGTAAGACATGTACATCATCCATAAAGAAGGCCTTCCATCTACCCATCCATTCATCGAGCCAATTGGCATGAACCAAGGAAGACAAGTTCTTTTTGTTGGCCTACTCTGTCATGTACATCTTTAAATCTGCTGGGTAGTCTTTAAGATTTAGCAGACCACCTTATCCCAGATATGCTGGTTCAATCACTGAGTCAACTCTGCCTCCTTAAGCCAGCTGAGTCTTTGCTAAAATTCTTTAGTAAAGAATTTTTTGTTTCTGATATATACCTCATGTCCTGGTAGACAAATGACAGAGGGAAGTTCATGAACTCAGGTGTATTTAAGGTCCTGAGTAAGGTAGGATGTACAATGGCCCCAAAAAGATACCCATATCCGGATCCTGAAATCTCTTGAGTGTTACCTTAATGGCAAAAAAAGAAATTTTGGCATGTTATTAAGTTAAGGGTCTTGAGATGGGGAGATTATCTTGTATCATCCTCATAGGCCCTAAATACAATCACAAGTGAAAAAGAGGGAGATTTGACAGACAGTGGGGGAAGAGGCAATGTGACCACTGGGCAGAAATTGGAGTGCTGCAGCCACCAGGAGCTAGAAGAGGCAGAGTGGATTCTCCCCCTAGCTTGGAGGGAGCTTGGCCCTGCAGACTTTGGTTTCTAAGTCTTGCTCTCTAAAACTGTGAGCTAATAAATTTCTGTTGCTTTCAGTTACTACTTTGATATATATATATTTATGGCAGCTCCTGGAAAAAAACACATGGGGTCTACTGAAGCTGGACATCTTCCTAAAAGTCCTAGCAAGTTGCCAAGTCACTCTGAAAAGGAGTAGGCATAGCTGTGCCTTGAAGGGATGGGCATTCAGCAGACATGTAATCAATTGAAATCAAAGAAAGACAGAAAGAAAAGTACCAAATAGAATCTCACGTAGAAATAAATTCAGATAACTCCTCTCCTTCTATTCCAAAGCCCCTTTGAAGAGTACAGATATTTCTACAGTGTACCATTCTCCTGGATTCAGATGTCTTTAATAATTTTGCCCCCTCAGCAATGAATACAAACTTTAAATAAAATTTGCAGCTTCCCCCAAGCCCACTGAGGCATTCTCCACTTTTTGTCTATTTGTGAAGAAACAAGTCTGTTTGAAAAAAGCATTTGCTTCCACTTGATAGCATATAACATTCAAATAATAAATTTATAAATTTTCTTAAGTGTAACTTTTATCTTTTACTTTCATAAGTTCCATAAGGAATTAATCCCTCCCCTAATAAACCATATAAATACCATTAAACCAAATAACCCAGAATCTCAGATAGCCCCATGATGAGAATAACCAAGTTTGTTTTCCAGAACACAGCATTGAGATAAAGTTTCCACTGATGAAAAGTCAATTAGTTGACTCTATGAAGCAGATTCAAATGTCTTGCTCTTCAATCTTTAAATAAGATACCCTTATAGTTCTAAAAACAGATGGGCAGCTAGGTCAGATCATCCAGAGCTGTTAAATAAATGGCTTTATTTCAAGTAAAAATCTAATTTGACACTGATCCATAGCACCATTGATGACAATTTTCCCCATTTGCTGAAAATATCTCCATTTTCATCAAGTCATTAAATAACCTTTTTAAAAAATATATAAAAGGTGTAAGATTAAGAAAATAATAACACGGGATGTTATTGAGGGTTGGGGGTAAGGGCATTCTTCTATAGTTGGAAAAGAATTTTGCTATACATTTCTATGGCCTTGAAATGTCCATATTTTTTATCTAGTTATTCTACCAGTAGGATTTATCCTAAGTAAATGCATAGAAAATCTATGTAGTAGAATAATACACACTGTTGTGCTATTAATGGTAGAAAAATATTGTATGAGCATCACTACACTATGTATTTGTATGAGCATCACTAAGCAACTGGTTAAATATACTATAGTATTTAAATGTTGTGTGCCTATTAAAAATAATGCTTTCAAGAGTAGTTATTTGCTGAACAACAGCAAATTTAGAAGAGTTTCTAAAAATATTCACAACCCTTGTCAAACAATTACAAATGCTCTGAATATATTATTAAGCAAGTAAAAAAAGTGCCTGAAAGTTCCAAATTTTCGTGTTATATACATATTTCTCATACATGCATTTTAAAAACATTTATTTGTTTGTTTGTTTGTTTGTTTGTTTATTTATTTATTGAAGGGAAAGGAAGGAGAAAGAGATCAAGGGAGACCTGACCAGTGTGGCTTGTTGGTTGGGTGTCTTTTTGTGGAGCAAAAGGTCACAGGGCACATGCCTGGCTGGTGGGTTCAGTCTGGGTCAGGGTGCATGAGAGAGGCAACGGATCTATGTTTCCCTCATATCGATGTCTCTTTCCCTCTCTTTCTCCCTCCTTTTCTCTCCCTCTAAAATTAGGTAAATAAAATATTTTTTAAAAAAGACAGAAAGACATGGAGGGAAACATGTTCAAGAGCATCATCAATCAGTTGCCTCTCGCACACGCCCCAAACAGGGACCTGGCCAGCAACCCAGGCAGGTGCCCTGACAGGAATCACTGGTGACCTTTTGCTTTGCAGGAGGACACTTGATGAACTGAGCCACGCCGGTCAGCGTGCACACACACGCTTTTTTAACGAGGGAAAAAGACTAGCAAAGCAAATATCACAACATAAGCAGTAGTTAGTTACATCTCAGTAACAGAATTTTAGGTGATTTTTGTTTTCTTTAATATTTTCTGTATTTTAAAATATTCATAGTGATTTTAATTTTTGTATTCAAGAAAAATGTTCTCTAAAGAGAAGATATTAAAATACTATTTTATTTTTGACATAAATCAATTTTTAAATAATGCGCATGATTTCCACCACAATTCTTGGCAAGAACAAACAGTAGGAAGAGGCTGTTATAGCTATGAAATGTTCTCCTTTTCCTTTCAAGAGTTAAAATCTTGACTGTACACCAGCAACCTTCACACACACCAGTTTCGACTAATTCTTAGGAAGGAGTTACTTAATAATACTGACTAAAACTTTGGTGTGAGCTCCGAAACCTCTGCTATACTTACATTTGAGAATAAGACAGATTTTGGTGGTGCCGGGGTCAGTCTTTTATGAGTTCTGAATTACAAAAGGCCTAAGGCCTTTTGCCATGAAAAATCTATTAAATTTATCCTGAGTATACAATAAGTGTATTTTTATCAGTAAAGCACCTCCTGATTTAAAATAATTTCCTGGAATTAAAAAAAAACACAGACTGAATAGGAATAAAACGAAAACAGCAAACATCCGTTCCTCGCCTCTCTCCATCCCAACGGTCATCACAATGAGGGGGCAAATGCAACCTTCTTAAAATCAACAGAAATTATGAAATAGATGAGTGAAATATTAAAATGGATTAGCTTTATAAACTTATTAGGTGGTACTTATGATCACTTGCAGGTTTCATGACACAGAATTTTACAAAACAGGTAAAAGGTGCTTGGTTATGTGGGATATGTATGATCGGTTTAATTTGACTACAATGAGTAACTGTTCACAGAGAATTCAGTCCTAGTGACCCCTTTTCAAAGAAATTAGAATCCAGTGAAGTATACGGTTTCCCAGGAAAAGAACTGATTTGTTTCAAAAGACTGTTGGGCCATAGGTAGTCTTCAGCATCTGCCTTGGAAATGCCACCTACGTTTATATGCCAGCTCCCCAACATTCTCTTGAACATGTTAAATGGCCGAAGTTGCATTAAAAATAGTTGTCTGTGACTGGGCTTTTCTGACCTGGTAAGGCCTAGCTCTTCATGTCTTCCTTGGTTCTTAAGTTGCTCTGAAGGGTGCAAGCAGGGGCCTGGGGCTAGGGAGCCACCCTGGGGACCGAGATGGAGAGCAGCAGGGCCTGTCTCCCTGCACGTGAGGTCTTCCGAGGGGTCTTATTCCCAACTGTTCAGTAAGTCCCTGGCTTACTAGTATTTTGATCTTTCATAAATAGAAGACACTTTGCATATGAATGCCTTTTAGATAAGTCAATTAGACACGACTGCTAAAAAGAAATTTTGTTTGATAGAAAGTAAGATGAGTCAACCTTTAGAATATGAAAATATATAGTGAGTGTGGCAGAAACCTGGAGAAAGAAATATGTAGTTTAATTGGGCTTTTCTCTGACTTCATGAAATAACAAACTTGTTCTAGTGGGCATCTTTTTACATAATACAAAAATTCTGCAAAGTAAAGGCATCTGATGTCTTCTATGCTTCTGAAATAAAGTACCTCTAATTTCACTAAGGGGGCACAGCCAACAGCAGAAGGTATTTCATTATTACTGAGTACTTTAAGATAAACAGAGTAAACTTCAACAGCCCTGGGAAATACAACACTACTGAGAAATAGGACAATTAGGCAGACCTGGGATACTTATAAACAAAGGAGTGGAGTTTTTTCTTTTTGTCAAAAGTAGAATCTGTTCCTGTTTTCAAGACTAGGACTAACAGAGTACTGGGTACCGTGTATAGTTTACTATGCACAGAAACAACTTCTCCCTGAGTAGCAGGAATTAGCCCTACACAGTAA
Organism: Tonatia bakeri; assembly: GCA_004024845.1. NCBI lineage: Eukaryota > Metazoa > Chordata > Mammalia > Chiroptera > Phyllostomidae > Tonatia > Tonatia bakeri. The sequence continues at coordinate 79,118 of PVIA01006475.1, forward strand.
TGTTTGGGAGAGTTTGGTCCTTCTCACTCCCACAACAAAGGTTCTGATAAGGTCTGGGGAATAGAAAACAAAATGGCAACATGACAAGTTACATACTGTTTTAGGTGGAGATCACAAATAGATTATACAAAGAACTGTCTCTCTTGGAACTTGTTTCATGGTGTTCTTAATTGTGCAGCTAGATAGAAGCCTGGGGCTTTGTCCCTGGAGAGCCCAGGGGTTCCAGGGTGGGGACTATGAGAATGGGGCTTGGGTTGACCTCAGCCTCACTCCTTATCTGTAACACCCTTTGAGCTACTGATGGTACAGTCTGGATAGCCAACATGGGGACTCAAGCCAGGAGCACAGGGGCAAAACCAGAGAAGAATTAGACCCCATACCAGACAGCAACATCATCTGGGAAGCTGAACAGAAATGCACAACCTCAGGCCCCACCCAGATCTTTGAATTGGAAAATCTGGGGTGGAGCCAGAGATCAGTTGTGTATCTAGTTGGCCAGGTGATTCTGAGGTCAGCTAAAGTTTGAAAAAAAAAAACTGCCTTGGATTAAGTCTTCAACAAAAGGAAAAAGGCTAAAAAAAAAAAAAGAAAAGAAGGAAAAAGGGCCTTTTGATTTTTAGCTGTAGCCTAGGCCAGCTCAGGAGGGAAAGGGACTTGCTAGGAATTTGGGGCTGAACCTCAGGTACGTAAAAAAGACACACCATTTGGAGGCAATGGAAATGGAGGAAATGGAGATTCTGGATCCTGGTACTCACTTTCCAATCCAGACCGACAGTAGATACTGAGGACTTAAACTAAATGGTTAATTTCCTCAACCATTTCTTTCAAGCCTTATCCTTAAGAGTTAAGTCTGAAGAAACCAGTTAAGGGTTACAGGAGACTTGACAAAAGCAAACAAAGGGTGACATAACCGAAAACTCAGTCAACACAACATCTACTTAATTTACACTGTAGACATTGCAGTCACCTAACAAGAAACTTTAAGCACTTCCTTCTTTTGAGCCAAACCTTTATGGTCCCTGATAACTATAAACTATGAATGCTAATATTTCTCCTAAGGACTCAGAAAGAAAAGATTGAGTAAATAAAGGTTCGACCAACAAGCTTAGTCTTTCAGGAGCCATCATTTACGAAAGAGACAACAAAAAAAGATCACATTAAAACAGAAGAAACGTGCCTTCGGCTACGCTGAAAAGCAGCAGCATCTCAAACAATGCTCAAAAACCATCACTCTCATTTACATTCTTCTCTCTGGAATTGTCAGACTTGAATCATTGCCCGAAATAAGATGGGGTATTTTGCATTTTTCTCTTTTCTTTCGTATTCCTGAACCTTTCTCCTAAACTTCATCAGTTCTGGTTTTCCTGTGAGTGTCAGCAAGAGAAACTGGGTAGATACCACTCCTGTATTCCTACCCAAGCACCCTGTACTTCCTTGTGTGGAACCCACTGTGCTACATTGTAAACAGTTGCTTATCTGTATCTTCACTACAGGAGGGACGCCTTGTTGGTTTCCACAGTGTTCACCATACAGTGGGCATCCAGCAAACAATGAATGAATGATACAATGAATGAATATCTAATTCTGTGGAGGAGCTCTCACCCAAAGCCTAAAAACAACAAAGAGAGAGGATAATAAACTCTTCTCAAGTGTAGTACCACTTTTTTGTGTGTACCCACTCTCCCCTCCAGGAGTTTGAAATGCTGCTGTTCCCAGGCTCTTGTCTCCAACTTATCCCCTGCTGCCCCCTGGGGTCAGGCTGGAACCCAGCCTGTAAAACAAGCTTCCACTCTTCACTGGGTTCTGAAGCCTGGCGGGGCCTATGAGTAACTTCTTGGCTGTACGTCCCACCACCCTCTGCTGTGTCCAGCCCTTATTTCAAACTTCTGACCTCTAATTCTCCTTCAGACCTGCTCAGACTGGCCTCTGGGTCGTGAGGTGGGGTCACACCCCAGACAAGTCTGTATGGGGGGTGTGGTTTTCTTATCCATAGCAATGGCCTCTTTAGAGGAGAGTCCCTAGGCTGTTCACAAGGTCCTCCTCTTTTCTATGCCCAGTCTTCCATACCTTGCCCTTCCTTTGCCCTTGAACTGGCTCTCCCACAATTATTAGGCAAAATATCACCAACACAAACCATATGTACCAAGAGAGAATGCTATCTTTAGAGGCCTGATTTTACCTTAGTTATCTGAATATTTCAAAGGAAAGATTTTTATTTTATCTTTGTTTGAATAATCCATCTGAACATTGCCTCGGGCGTGTGTGCGGAGTAAGACTGAGGACTGCAAAATGTGACTCTACAAAGACAGGGAGACTGCTTTGGCCTCGGGGCAGGCACAAATTCCTGGGCTTGAAGAATTCTTTATTTTAAAAACTACTTTCTTATGAAAATAAACATACACAGACAATGGGCTCTTAAATTTAATCGAGATTCCTGATATTTAAACAGTCTCGGAGCAATTTTATAAACAGGTCTTTGCTATTATTATACAGGAGTCACAAGGTGAGGATGAAGTGTAAGCCCATGGGCACTGGAACTGAGTCCAGACCATGAGAGAGGAAAATACAGCATTTTTCCTTAGGTTCTGAGCTGAACGGTACCCAGAGTGAACAGCTTTCGTAAGTTCACACACATGAGAGTACCACACGACTTGAAAATAACCTGTGGTCAGAGAGGTGTAGCTTCAATAAACTCGAATCTCACACAAATTCAATTACCTCCTCACTTAGATGTTCAAAGTGTTTCACCTCCATTCTTCAAAAACTTAAATGAAGGATAGAAATAGAACTAATAGAGATATTGAGAAAAAATTACATGGAATTTAAGGTTTTAGATGGTTGATTTTATTTTTTCTATTCATGCAAATTATTTTTTGTGTGCTTGTTTTTTTAAAATTTATTTTTATTAAATTTACTGGGGTTACATTGGTTAATAGAATTATTCTGCTTCAAGTATACAATTCTATAATACATCAACTGTATATTGTATTGCGTGTTCATGCAAATTCTTTTAAAAAATCTCAATCGTTTCTTTTGTTTTGTTTTTGTAATGCAAAAAAATACAATTAGTCTGAAAAGAAAAAGAAGCAAAATCCTTCTTCCCAATTCATTTATAAAAGAATTGCTACCTTGCCAGGTTTTTTGTTTTATTTTTCCAGGTGTGGCATCCTATCATTAACCATTATTTTTAATGAGGCAGAAAACTTCCTGTGTGCACTGGTGTCTGTGTGAGTGCACATAAAAACTAGGTGTACATATTAGAACGCGTGCTGTCTTTGGCTCTGTCAGATAGACCAGCAGGAGACTGAACATTTCATCTGCCTCCCTGTCATTCTCCTGAGAAATACCAGCACCAACGTTCAAACAATTTGAAATACGTCTTCTAATGCGACACGAGAAAAGAGAATTAGAATGGTCCAAATTTTATGGTTCTATAAGTAATTTGGCCACACCTTTAAAAATGGGTCTGAATTGAATTATATATAACATCTGTTCCACAATTAATATTAAATTAATATGACCTATTCAGCCTGCTGGAATGGAAAGAGCAGGGCAATCAGAGATGGATGACCTGGATTCCAGCCCCAGCTCTGTCCCAACTACTTGTGTGACCTTCAGGAAGCCCCTTAAGCTCTTGGAGGCTTAGTTTCCTTGTCTGTAAAAGTTGGAGGATGAAACAGTCATTTTTCTAATCCCTTCTAGCTCCGATCAGTTTGATTAAACATTATTTGGGCTCCAAATAAACATAGATGTTATTTAAAAACCATATATATCCTTCCTGAAATATGTTTTACTTCCTAACATGAAAGCCACATTCAGATGGCTCCAAGTAAGATTAAAACAATGCAGTACTGTTGTGCACTGAAGAGCAAGTGACAGGCTAATGACTCGGTGACATTTCTAGGACAGCTCTTCAGTATCAAAGCAGACTTTCAAGATGCCAAACGCTTGCCCAGTTCTGGTAAGGTCGACGACCTTCAAATAATTGTGCCTTTCATACAATGTGTGCTTTTACTGGATTATTTTTCAATGTGTTTGCTTCCATTGCTTTTATAGACTCTGAAAAACATCCCTCTCTCTAACAAGGCCCAGAGGCAATGGGAAGGATATCAGGGTCAGAGAAGTCGGATGTGAAGTGATTCCCAAGAGTTCCAGTTGCATTTTATTTTAGCAAATGTCTCTAGCTTTTAATTCAAGCCAGAGCAACGGGGTGGGAAAAAAGAGAGCGAAACGGAGCTTCTTCAGCTAAATTCCCTGCCCCTTTGTTAGTCAAGCACTCTGTTCCCTCATGTGTTGACACTAATAAGCAGAGTTACTGAAAATTGCTTTGGTCCTCACATCTGCAATCAATTATTTTGTTTCTTAAGGGGTAAAGTTTGACCCATTCTGAAATGCTCAAAATTGCAGGCAAGTTTCAAAGACACCAGAGAGAAGTCAATAGCCTGACCTAGAGACTAGAAGGATGACATAATCATTAGGTGAGAGAAGCTGGACTTCCTGCGGTAATGAAAAATAAAAGTGGTTCCTGCTACCACTCACCAATCGGTGCAGATGTTGGGGGCTACTTACCATTGACCTGCCAAACTTCCCACAGCTCTCACAACAGAAGAAAGCACTCAACATTGATGCAATGGCTTGCATTTGATCAAGGATTTTCACATACACTCTTTAAGTTAGAAACCATACCCCAGCTGCGAAATGTGAAAAGCAGACTCTCCCAAATTGTGGTAGAATTAGAACCTAAACCTTTCGACTTTAAACTCTCACTGTCTGACCTTGGTTCTCACCATGAAAGTTCCTTAAGTTCAGTTAAACACTTTGAAGACAGGCCCCTAACCAAGATGAGGGCAAGTCGTCTTTTCCTGGGACTGTGTTTAAGTTGCTTTAATAAGAGGTAGTTAAACCAAAACTAATGATTGCTTCCATAAAGGAGAAGCCTGTATTACTACCACTATCAATTTCCTACTCTGAACTCACCTGAGGACAGAGATCCTTGTTACCTCAGCTTCAAAATTGGGAAATAGTTTATATTACCCCAAAGAAAAATGAATTCAAGGTTTATTTATGGTTTTAATGCTGTTCTAAAAAAATTTCAGGTTAAAAAGATCACTGTGTCTTTAATTCTTAGCTTTTTTTAAAAAAAGAGTATTTTAAATGTCATAGAGGAAACTTAATTTTATCAAAACATTGGGATGCAGCCACTTGGTCCATGACATTAGTTGGCCTTCTGTGGTGTTTTGGAATATCTGTGGTGGATGTTTCAACAAAATTAATGTGGCTGTCTCTATGTAATTCTGATGAAATTATAAGTGTGTGTAAGCTATTCTATATGTTTTTATTTTTATTCTGCCCTAATTGAAACCAACCTCCAAGGTGAAATGGGGGCAAAATAGGATTCAACTATGGTCATTACATGAATGATAAGTTAAACTGGTTTTGTGAACAAAACATCTCATGAAGTTTTAAAAAGAGAACGGCTTATAATTAAAATACATTTTGGCCCCCTGTGACATGCCCTCCCATGACCAATTTTCTTTAAATAATAAAAACAAGCTTTGCTCAACATCACCACTTCCTAACTATTGACTCACTGTAAATGTCTCAAAATATGGAATCTTCCTCAAATGTTCTGTCCCAAATGAATTGTTGAGTAGCTGTAGTTTTGGTCTTCAAACTCAATGTCCTTTTATTTCTGATCTTTTTGAACCTCTCTGGAATTTAACTCCTGCCATCACCCTACACTCCATTGACCCACTTTCCGCCTGTGTCTGTTTTCCCCATTTTGTCCTCCATCCTTTTTGCCTCCGGTAGTCTTACTAGTGTGGCGATCCTGTGAGATCACCATTCTCCTCTCCTCTCCAGAACGCCACTCCTCACCTCCACCACTACCCCTTCTAGCACTTCAGATATCCAAATACATCCTGAGCTGACCTCACCGACACAAAATGACTGAATGGAAGAATGGGTCAAATTATCAAGATTCATGTAAGAGTAATCAATGCAAAGATCTTCATGGAAATTTAAAGGCAACAACAACATACTACAGGACAAAAAAAACCCTGGTTTTTTATACTAAAAACATCTGAATTTCTGGTGAACTCTAACCATAATGAGCTAATGGTAAAGAGGTAGCTGTTTAAACCTCAACCAACTTAAACTAAACAACCTAGTGCAGTCTTGGGTAGAATATCTATCAAGGGATTTCACCATCTCAGCAAACTAGTTTAGATTCCATCATTGCTTTAGAATATTTGACACCTCTTGACACAATTTTAAGAAGCATATTTACAAAACAGAAGACAGTAAAGGAAGTAAAACCATTAAAGCAATAGTGGATAAAAAGAAGTTCCCAGGGATTTCAGAGTTAATCTGAGTTCTTCCTTTAACTGGGTGGGAACAGACCCAAAGAACTGGTGAACCAGGCAGAGTTCACAACCCTATTGGTGGAGCTGACTCAATCACATCCTTGAACTGCCTATCCAACAGCCATCCCCTCCCCCTTGTCACGCATGGCACATATTGAAAATCACTTACAGGGAAGAAGAAGCAATAAGGACATTCTGTGTTCATTCAGAGCAAAAACTATGTAAGAAGGATTAGTGGTCTCAGGATCATAGCTTTTAAATTGACACCAAGAATACAATATCTTATTTTGCAATGAAAATTATTATAATTTTTAAATTTCAGAGAAGATGCTTCCAGTCATTTAAGGATTTAGATGTTCCTCTGTTCTTAGAGTTATACAGGGACTGTTGCACTGGGGGAGACGGTATGTTAAATGCTCCCCTAATGTCTTTTCAGAAAGTAAAGCTGGGTTAGTCCATCCCCAGGGAGGACCTAACAGTCTCTTTCCAAATTCTTCTGACCCAAAGAAGTCTAAACAGCCTCTCAACTTCAAGTGTGCAGTGACATGCATTTTGATTTTTATTCTACATAAGACTATTGATTAAAATTCAAGTGGTAAACTGTTAGATGCAGAGTGATTGATTGCTTGGGAAATGCCTACTTGATTTTGCATTGGCGAAGAAGAGTCTTGGAGCTAATAAAAGGCGTAACTATCTACTCCTTAAACAGACTTCATCTTGTCTTTGATCTGTGTACTCGAAAGAGACAAGCCATCAAGGAGACGAGAAAAAGTAGTTTGGAAAATAACGATTCACTCTGAAGTACACTTAAGACTTTTTTCTACCCTAAACTGGAACCAGTGGAAAATATTACGAAGTTAAAGCTACGGGCTTCAGAGCTTGGTCGTTTTTGGCCATCTATACTCCAGTCTCTGGGAAACGAAGAATTTCAATTTCAGGATACCAGCCAACGTTTTGAGAAGTTGTCATTTGTTTGCCAAGCATTCATCACTTTGGTTTTATAAACTGGGTACGGTATCGTTGCTCAACACCTGTCATATGCTATTGTATCCTGCTTAGCTGCTCAGCAGCTGCTGCGTGCCACCCACAAATAGTATTTTTAATCTTATATACTTGAAACTTGTGGGTGAAATTTTCTATCTCAACTTCTTTTAACGGTGTGGAGATCATCAGAATTGTCAAGATAACAGACACCTTAGCAGTCAAATGACACTGTGCAAAGGCAAAACACGTCTTTGAAAATTCTGTGCTTGTTCTTGAGTTTAAGTTATGGAAATTACTCTTGTTTGGCTTAAGAAAAACACCAGAGATCTGAAGAAATGAGAGACGAGATAAAACCATGAAATGCAGATAAATTACCCATTTTCTTGTTCAGGAAAGTTCCCATCACTTCTGCAGCTTATATCACAAAGTAATTTTATTAAGGTTTTATGGAAAGGTCACCATTGCATTTCTGTAATATTAAAATCTATCTTAGCATACAGAAATCCCGCACAAGCCTGAAATATTAGTTCAAGACTAAGTTTATTAAGGTTTTGGCAAGACTCAATATCAACTTTCTTCAAACATTACAACTGTTTTCAAATCAGATAAGCAGTGGAATATAAAACTGTGGCTCATAAAAATACAATCAGGGAAATGGAATCACTGCATATTAGTTCTTAGAGATTAACTTTAAACATATTTTAAAATTGTGAGGCTGCTTATCAAAACGGTTCATCCTGTCGGCACTTCCATCTCAGAAGGGAATCAGGCAGAAACACGGTTAAGGTCAGTGTGGCATTCATGGAAGTAAATGGATATTTTTAAGACAAATTCCAGTGCCAATAATAACTTTAGTTATATTCACAATCCCTTCTGTCTCCTAGCCCCTTCCTCTGTGCCCTGAGTGGTGATTAAACAGACAAAAGCATGGTGTGTCCGTGCCCGAGACTGCGGCGCTGGCTATCGTTGGTGCTCTAACTCACATATTCTAGGAAAGGTAAAGTTTATCTGATGAGATCAGGTAGCAGAAAACTGTTATTTGGCAATGTGTGGAATGACTATCATGGGTTCAAAAAACACCATTGACAACAAACATATGCTGGAAAACAAGGACGCTTCCTGGTAAATGGAGAGCACTACCTGGGGTTGACAGAGCACCCGCTATCTAATCTCATCAGACCTCCAAAGTCATCCTTTGACTCCTAGACCAGAGCCCCGGCCGGGAGTGGAGACATGTCTTGGCCCGCAGCCCAGGGTCCAGGAAGATGCCGTGGAAACATTCCCAGTGGTGCGACCACACAGACCCTGGGAGACGGAAAGTCTATACCCACACGCTGCTGGCTCGTGAAAATTCCCTCCTACTGGACCACAGGCCCTCTTTCCCTTACTCAGTTCTCTGCAGATCTTAATAATTGATTAGGATTCTCTCTCCATGATTTTATGACTCTCGATGACTTGCTTGGCATGGTCTTAAAAACTTTAACTCCCGCTGAATTTCATGGTTGTGTTTTAACCTAGGTCAGAGTGTCAGACTCATTTTCACCAGAGGCCACCAGCCTCAAGGTTACCTTCAAAGGGCCGAATGTAACTTTAGGACTGCATAAATGTAACTACTCCTTAACTGTTAAGTGAGAACTCAGAGCTGCCACTGGCTAGAAACAAGGTACCAGACCAGATAAAATAAGGTGGAGGTCCAGATTCGGCCCTCAGGCCTTGTATTTGCCACCTGCAACCTAGGTGCAATACCTCAAGATACATTTTGAGTTATCTGCAAAGTAGTATATTACTTTCCAAAGCTTAAGTGACTGGTTGCAGAACTGGCATTTCCCCTGAGCTTCATGGAATAAAATGCTGGTTCACAACTATTTTTAGGTAATGAACATACAGGCTCTAAGCCTTGAAAACAGATGCTAAGAATGCAAAACCAGAGGTCAAGGAGTCTTCCCTAACTGCTACCTCCCAAACTTAAACCAGTCTCTTCCACGATAGCCATAACAACCTCCTCACATGCTCAATAAGGACTCACTTCTTTAGTAAAACTTTACAAAGTGTGAAGGTTTACAGGTGGGACACACCCCAAATGTGTTATAGTTTTTGCCTGATAGGCACAACTGGAGGCATCTATGTCACCAAAACATATACTAAATAGGGAAAAAAACATTAAACATTAAACTTTAGTCTAATTTCAAACATCTATCAATACACGTATCTATCTACACAGGATATCTCACGATTACAGAAGAAACATGGACACAGTCTTGTGGACAAAAGTACACTCAGAGTGGGAAGGATTAACTATAAAACCAGAGAAACTCACAAATTCTATTTCAAGGAGTTTCCCCATCCAACAAGACACATGCCTATAATCTATGTAAAGGAGGCTCTCAAGGTCGAAGAGAGGGCATGCTCTTGGAACGCAGCGGCTCCCTACACATTTAAGGAGTTGTTCTATTTCACAGCAGATAGACACTGATGGTATTAGCAGCTGCAGAGTGTTCTAACCTTGGCTCACCTCTAGATGTCCTATGAATTCTAAACTAGGAGGACTACATTATGCAAGAGAGGGCAAGGAGCAGGCTTTATTTACTGAAGGCCACAGCAAGTAAAAATGGTAATTCAATTTTCCCTTTGCCTGAACAATGCACGTAACAGCCCAATATTAGTCACTCAAAACCAGTAACCCAGCTTTAACCAAATTATCTTGGAAGTAACTAAATGTGCTCATACAAAGGCTGGTTTGGCTTCCTGCAGAGAACTTCTGAGCTGGGCCTTAAAGGATAAGGATTCCTACTAAGTGACGTGGGTAAAGGGGATCCCGGGATTAGGAAATGTGACATGTAATGTCACGAGAGGCTGGAAGCGTGCATGTGATCAGCAGGCAGCAAAGTCACCATTTCACTTCAGAACATGTAAACCGCTCATACAATGCCCCTCCTCACTCATATCTCCATCTGTTACATTAGAAGACAGCCTCCTATCACTGAAAGGCTGAAGATGGAAATTCAGCCTTTGATGAAAGGCTGAAGACGGTGTCTTTGAATAGCATTAACTCTCAAAGGCCCAAATGGGTTTTCTTAAAAAGTATGTAAATGAGCTATAACTCTGTTATTTGAGACAAACACGATGGCTAATGCATGGGAGGCTTTACTTCTTACCCTCTTCTGTGTCCATCCATTGCCGGGACCATATGACTTGTTCTGGCCAATGAGCTGTGACTAAAAAGGAGGTGGGACTCTTCTGGGCTAAAACATATGATCCCCTTTCTCCAGGCTCCTCAGACCATTTGCAAAAATGGCCACAAAGTTTCCCCTCCCTGTACCATATCCCTTTGCAATGTGACCCTTCAGCTTCTCCATCGAGATGGAGAGACTATTTCTCCACATGGACCTTGGGTCTGGGTTTGGGCATGTGACTTGCTTTGATGCCAATCAGATGCAGGAAAAGCACTTGAACACTGGGACTTTCTGTCTTTGTTTCTCTTTGGAACCGGGAGGTCACCATGTTAAAAAAGGCCTCAGCCTTTGGAAGATGCCTTTGGCAAAGCCTGCTGGAAGATGGCAGGCCACATGGAGAGAAGCTTCCAATCCGCCGATCCTGGCCAAGGTCCCAAATACATGAGTAAAGCCATCCTAGATCACCGAGTTCTCACCAAGCCAGGCTAGAAAAGCTACCCAACCAGCACACAGGATTCTGAGAAATAACACGTAACGTTTTTAGGGGTGGTTTGTTACACAACAAAAACTAATTGGTATACATACTAAAGTAAGGATGAATGGGATGGGAGCTTTCTATATGGCTCTGCTGAGTATGTGGGTATTCTGATTAGGTTAAGTAGGTTAAGTAAATGATGCTATTAAAGAGGATTAAGGAAATCCAGGAAAGAGTAAAGGGAATCCAGAAAATTAAAAATAATAAGGGAGCAATTAGAAACCAGCAAAGCAGCCCTGGCTGGTGTGGCTCAGTGGACGGAGTGCCGGCCTGCAAACCAAAGGGTTGTTGGTTCATTTCCCAGTCAGGGCACATGCCTGGGTTTCAGGTCAGGTCCCCAGTGGGGGAAGTGTGACAGGCAACCACACACTAATGTTTCTCTCCTTCTCTTTCTCCCTACCTTCTCTTCTCTCTAAAAATAAATAAATAATACCTTAAAAAAAGAAATAAAAAAATTAATACCCCCACCAAAAAAAGAGAAAAACCTAACAAAGGAACCCACAGTGTGAATATGGGAGTATAATAAAATTTAAGTCAGCTACCTGTGACTATTCAAAGCAAGGTCTTAAAACTGCCGTATCACTTTTCTGGATGATGCTAATTATAAACACAAACTTGTACATTTCACTGTGAGCAACTTGACATAGAAAGGTTTGTTTCTTATTTGTCTTTGAATCTCCCCACCTACTTCTCCAAACTCTGGGCCTAGCAGAAGTGAGTATTTTAAGAGGTAATTAGGGAAACTTTGATGAAGACCTGAACAACAGGATGAGGGCAGAAATAACTTGAGGATGATGCCATGTGGTAGCAAATGTGTGCGTCCACTTTATTCCATGTCCCCTCTGAGGTCAGGCTTTGCTTTCTCCCAAACTGTTCTTCATGTCTCCTATCCTGTTATGAGGAATAAGTGAGGCAAAGATTATGTGATAAGTAAGAATCATAAAGGGCGTCTGGATTTTATAAGAGCATTTTATAGTAGGACCGTACTTTAGCCATTTTCTAAAATGCTTTCTCACCTCTAATCTGTATAAGTACTCTGGGTCACAGGTGCTCTTATTGTTTCTGTTTTGCACATAAAAAAAATGGAGGCCTTGAGCAATTAAATCATTTGCTCAGAGTCACAATGCTGTTCAATGATGGAGCCAACATATAATTGAAGATAGCCCCATCTCAGAGTTAGTCCACTTAACTTTAAGAAATTGTGCTTTTTTCTTAAAAAATTAACAGAATGGTGCTTTTGAAAAGTGACATTGCTAAGGAAGTTTGACTCATGATTTAATATGAGAAATTAATTCTAAAGAAACTTTCAAAACGGCATCTGTTAAGCAAAAGTGGTAGGTATGCTCCTCCCCCCTCCACTCCCCACAGAGCAGGGGTCCCTCTGCCCTGTGCCAACAGTCTCCTTCCTGGCTCCCTCCTTTGCTGAACCATCACACAAGGTGGCCCCCGGGTGCTGTGACTACGAACACACATTCAGTTTATGGAACTGCGCATCTGATATACTGCTGTCTGCTGGGAGTTTGGATGGATTTAATAGCTGAATTTAATGCAGCTTGCTCGGTGAGGACCTGTGTCTCCCTCCAATTCAATTATCTCCTCTTAGAGTGAAATTTCACTAAAGAAAGATGGGGCCAAAGATAAGAAGAGCCAATGAAGAACGGACTGGGCTCACAATATATAAAAATAAGTCACAAACATGAGTAATTGGTAACACTAAAAATCAAGCAAGGCAGGTATAACTTCCCTTGTTATTTTTCTTTTGAAGGAGAATACTTTTCTGGTTGCTAACTCCAACTGACAGGATATGAGAAGAAAGCTGCTGAAATTAGGATAAATTCCCACCTGCTTGCCCTTCCCACTTTCCTGCCTGTTCTATGTTTCAGGTCAAAGAGGGGGCAGACATACTTGCCCTTTGATAGGTTTTCCTGACTCCTCTTTCCAGCCTGGAAATCCTGTGTGAGCAGCCAAGGTTTTGGTCCTTCACTAACCATTGAAACTGCGCTGGGAAAGGGAGGCGTAGCCAAACGGTTTTGAGCCTGAAAGTCAATGAATCCCCCTTGGGGAGCCAGAAGGTCCGTAGCTCACTCAGATCAAACTTCTCAAGGGACATGACCTAAACAGCCAATTAATCTTTACCCCAGAAACTCCACAGTCCCTTCTAGTTAGAGGGTTGATTTCTGTCTATGCGAGTCTCTTGGTTCCGTCTGGCTCCTAGCAACCAAACAGGTAAGTCCCCTTCTCAGCTTATAAGTGTCTTGGCTCCAGCATCTGCCACATACAAAAGGGGTTTGCTGGCCAGCAGCCAGCCTGTTTGTGGTGGAAAACATGGAACAGCCTACACCCCAACACCAGGGTGGGGTAAAGTCAACTGGGGCAAAGCCACCTGATGGAACAGTGCAAGGCCATTAAATGTGATGGTTTCCTAGAGTTTTTCCATAACACAGGCAAATGCTGGCATAATTATTTTAAATGAAAAGGTAGAATGTAATACATGATTTCAGCTATTCAAAAAGATGCCCAGAAACAAAGGCAGGAAAATGTCTTTAATCAAAGACATTTGATTGTCAGTGATTTCATTTGGCTGAAGGTTTCCTGCTGAATTTTTTTCTTTTTATAATTTTATGTAGTTTCTAAATTTTCAAATAATCATTTCTTACTTGGATTTAAAAAAATAATCTTCATAAGAATCAAAACAACGAGGAGCTCCTAGGAAGTCTCTTAGAAAGTAACTCATGGATACCTCTGAAGTCTCTTTCATACTTCAAAGTTCAGCCGAATTCCTTGTTAGTCAGTCTTCCCTGTATTTTCTTCACCATTCTGTCTGGAATGAGCCCTCTGCCCCACCTATTTCCCCATCTTACAATCCCATCTGTACTTTGAAGTCTGGCTCAGATGTCATTTTCCCCTTGAAGTTTTCTCTAATTCCGTCTTCCCTGGATTCCCACAGCACTTTGAACGTACCTCTGCAAGGCACTGGCCCCTTCCATCTAGCACTGTGACTACTGCAAGCTCACGTCCAATCCCGAAAGAAACATTAGATGTGGGGGAACCTGAATTCATCTTTGTATACCCAGCACAATAGTTTACACAAAGAAAGCATTCAATAAATACCTACAGATAAAGAAATAATGATGAAATATACAAGTAAAGGAATAAATGAGTGAGTTATTTAATTTTAGATTTATTTTGTAATCTGTTCTTTGAGATTTTACCACTATCTAGCCCAATGTGACATCCCATATTTGGGTGCCCACAGTTTCATAAGTTATTAGCCATCTGGCTCGCTTAAGGCTGTCAAGCACACAACATAACCTTGTTACTTATGCAACCATCAAGAATGAAAATACAATAAAACTTTATTGAAGTGCTTGATGGGGAACTCCATGAAGGCAGGACATGAGAATCTTTCTCACTTTTGTGTCCTCTGAACACATACATTCTTGATACATGTTTATTAAACAATAAAAAAATGAATGAGGCACTGCATGAGTGAGATGACCCTTTGCAGCCACATGTCAGCTATCATTAGAAACACACAGCCATTACTACATCAGAGGACAGTGGGACCCAGCTCTCACATCCACTAGTCATAAGATCCTCTACAAGCTTTTCCAAGGTGTTTGCTGGAGGCAATGATATCTACCTGGTAAGTCCTTGTTAGGGTGACATTAGATAAGTACAGGCAGATGGCTGAGCACAGTGCCCAGCAATGAGTAAAGCATGTCATCAAAGGCAGCTATAATTGTTATGAGAGAGCCTGTTGGAATAATCATGGATGAATTAGCAAGCAAACGTCTTTGCTTCAAACTTTCCTAAAATGCAATCTTGGAATTTTATAAACAAATGTATTTTCTGTATTACTCTTAAGTTAAACTACCTGAAAACTTATAAGCAATGTATAACTTCATGCTATTCTTATAAATCAAATCCTGCCTAGAAATCTTGCCAATAAAATGTCAATACATACCCTTTTTCAATTTGACTGTAATTAAATACACTACTATAAGAATGGCAAACATCTTCCTGGATTTATGGAGCAATTTAAGTTTACGGGAGAAGATCACTGACAAGTGTTAAAAAGTCTTAAAGTTTGCAAGCCACCCACCCACCCACCCACCCACCCACCATGAGTTAATAACAGAGTTGCAGCTGGGAGATTCCATACAACCGGAAATCTGCTTGCTCTGACCATAAGCAAGTTTTTGTTCTCAGTGTCAAAATCTCCAAGAAAAGTAAATGGAAACATTTGCAGAGTGGCTTGTGAGATTTAATGAGTGAAATCAGCATAAGGAAATCAGTATGTTGTAGTGACTGCCTTTAGTCAGATACCAGAACAGCTACTGTTCCCGATTTGCTTATTTTAAGGAAAATCACGTATGCACAGTAAAACTATCAAGAAAGCAAAACTTTTGGAAAAGGATTTTATTGTACTGTTTCAAAACAGTAGTGCCCGGCCTGTGTGGCCCTTGAGCTGAGGAGGACGTTGGGCTCCATTCCTCCTAGATAAGAAGGCTGTCCAGGCCATTTGTCACAGCATTTGGAGACCTCTGGTAGTTATTCCCCTACCCTCCTCCTCTGCAGTGAATGGTGCTCTAGACAAAATGATTATCATGAGACTCACAGGGGAACTGTCACAAGAAAGACCCTCCCTGACACTCACCTACCACGAAGCATCTAACTGGCAGGTGCGGGAAACTTGGAATTGGGGCCAGATGGCTCGCTCGATAGTGTGTCTCTACTCTGTTTTTGTCCTAACTACAACCTGTAGCAGAGAAACAGCACAGGCTGGGATATCAGCACACTTATGTTCTCAGAAAAAGGAACAAAACTGCTCTTTTTAGAAAATCAAATTGTCCATAAACCATAACAGCCAAGTTCTTTTTTTGTGTGTTTTGCTCAGGCCTGTTTGGCTTATCTATGGAAACAGCTCGTGTTATGCAAAAATTGGGCTCAGTGGTCATCCAATATTATGTTGCTAAGTACTAGTCCTTTTCAGGCTAAACATGGTTACTTGGCATAAAGGCTGAACTTTTACTCAACTAGTTATATCCTGTCACTAACATAGAGTGAATCCATTTCTTCTCATGCGTGGAGGAAAGGTGACGATCACACACAGGATCAGGTTGAGAAGCTGGCTCACAGGAGCCGGTCCAGGGCTTCCCAAGCTTTACCTTGCACCCAGATCGTCACGGGAGACCAGTAAAGTGGCAGGTCCTGTTCAGCGGATCTGGGATGGTGATTGGCTGCAACTGAACATTTCTAACAAGCTCCCTGGTGATCTTGATGCTTCTGGTCCATGGACCATATTTTGAGCAGCACAAAATTAACTGGGATTTGAATCTTACTTTCGGAATTGCTTCTTATCAAAGGACTAGACTGGCAGTGAGTGAGAGGCAGGACTAACGTGCGTGGTATGACAGGAGGAAAGAGCAGGGTGTAGGAATGAAAGAACCAGGCTGGGGTTTTGGCTCTACCATTTAATAGTCACATGACCTCAGGCAATGTTAGAGAAAAGGGTATATATATTTCTCAATTGTTTTTCTTTGTAAAATAAGACAAATGATCCCCTTCTCACAAAGCATGGGAAACTGAAACTATAAACATAAGCATGGAAACTTGATTCTAATAGTGACCCAGGACCTACTGGTTCCTGACAGATCAGCAAAATCCATGCACTCCTCTTCTTCCAGGGTCCATACCTGGCCACATTCACATGCCTTCTTTGCATTAGGTAGAGCTGTGTAACTGCCCCAAAAATGAGAGTGGAAGAGATGTGTATCATATCCAGACACGGACCATAAAATCTGTCCACACACATTCATCCCTTTATACAATATGCCCCTTCTAGGCAGACATCATCCCCAGGGGGGACATGGAAGCTACACATTAAAGATGCCATCAGCCCAGATGGACCCCTGAATAACTGAAAACTCATGGCTGCTCCACCTGCGACTTCACCTGCCCAGCATTGTTAGATGAGCAGAAAATAAACCTATATATTCAAGCCATTATATATTTGTGGCGCTCTTTGTTACAGCAGCTAGCTTACCTGCATAACACTTCTCCCATCCTTTCCTTTCCCCCTTCCTCTCTCCTACCTCCCTATTGTGCTCTCTCCTGAAACACTCCTGCAGGCACCCTAAATTACAGTGTTTTGGTTAAAAGCATGAATTTTGAAATGAGAACAGTGAAGTCCAAATTCACCTCCATCCTTTTTCTGTCCAGCACCGGAGAAGGATGCCTAGATAAATTTCCCAACCTCAATTTCCTCAACTGGAAGAAATAATGTCATTGTTCACCTCTTGCAAAGGTCACACAAGATAATGCCTGCAAAGCAGTTAGCACCTTACCTGAAGTTAGTGCCCTCTTATGAGTAAGGTCCCACTTGATAAGACACCACCTGCTTCCTCCCCTCCAGATAATGCTCTTTCATGAGGAATATCACAAATCATTGTTCCCATGGTTGTCAAAACCACAGCAAACTTCCAAAGAGCCTCCATTGCCTTCAGTTCCTAACTGGAAAAAGGTTTTTCAAGAATCTTACATTTGAATAAACAAAAATTACAAAGATATAAGGTGAAAGGAAGAAAAGGATCAAATAATTAGTACAGATGTTTAAAATTTTACATAGGGCAGGTGTTCTACCATTTGAAAACCTGGATTGTATAGAAAAAGCAAGACTCTCAGGTAATGCTACATTTATTTGATTTCTTGAGCCACAGATTAAACCCATCAGCCAGGAGAGAAATCCTAAAAGGGAGCACAGCTTTTGTTGCCAGGGCTTCCAGAAGCAAAAGTTTGAGGAAAAG